>CAUYOR010193370.1:0-16085 GCA_963573925.1 Callimico goeldii
TTGTAGATTGGTCATAATCATAACCAGGTTATAGGCAAACTGAAGGCAGGGTTCTTTTCTGCTTGTTTGTTTGTGATGGAGTCTCACTCTGTCACCCAGTCTGAGAGTACAGTGGTGCATCTCAGCTCACTGCAATCTCCACCTCCCAGGTTCAAGCAGTTCTCTGCCTCAGTCTCCCAAGTAGCTGGGATTATAGTCACCTGCCACCATGCCAGGCTAATTTTTTTGAATTTTTAGTAGACAGGGTTTCACCATCTTGGTCAGGCTGGTCTTGAACTTCTGACCTCGTGATTCACCTGCCTTGGCCTCCTTCCAAAGTGCTGGGATTACAGGCATGAGCCACTGCACCCAGCCATGACTGTATTTCTTGAAGATTCCTTTTCTTCCTGTGTGACCCCTTTTGAGGACCAGCTCTAGTCCGGAGGCCCACACAGAGCTCTAGATAAGGAGCATCTGGACAGACACATCTGCTATCCCATGAACCCCACTGCTCCCACTTCGCTCTCAGGCCCCACTCTTGCTGCTCAAATACCACCATGGCACACCTGCATCCATGGCGGGTGGCACGAGCCAGGCTTCCTGGTCCTTTTCTTAGCTTCTGGTTATAATTTCATGTCTTTCCTTTGGGAAAGAGATTGACATGAAAACCAAAACTAAAATAGTTAAGTGCTAGGAAGAGGCAGATGTAGTGTTCTGTACGGCCTCCTGAACCTAAGCGGGCAGGTCAGGTCAGGGCCAGCAAAGGCTTACTAGTGGAGGGGGTGGGTAATATGAGATCTGAGTGGTCAAAAGGAGTCAGAGAGATAAATGGACAGTGGGGAAGAGAGTTTCGGGCAGAGTGAACGCACTCTGTGGCAGCACAGTGAGATGTGGTCAAAAACCCGGAATCAGTTTGTGTCCTGGGTGGGAGGGATAAAACACTATGGGGTTTTTGTCTGTAATCCCAGCACTTTGGGAAGCCGAGGTGGGCAGATCACTTGAAGTCAGGAGTTCGAAACCAGCCTGGCCAACATAGTGAAATGCCATCTCTACTAAAAATATAAAAATTACCCTGGCACGGTGGCATGCACCTCTATTCTCAGCTCTTGGAAGGCTGAGGCAAGAGAATTGCTTGAATTGGGAAGCAGAGGTTGCAGTGAGCTGAGATCATGCCACTGCACTCCAGCCTGGGCTACAGAGTGAGACTCTGTCTCAAAAACAACAACAACAACAACAACAAAAAAAAAAACAAACAAAAAAACACTATGTGGCTGTTTCTTATCCTGGAATACGAAGAGAAGCACCTTAACTAGACATTGTTTTCTCAAAGAAGTGAGGCTTCTCTAGTGATGACACTTTCTGGCACCTGGCATCCTGCCTGTGTAGGGTAAGATGGATACCTTCAAATTACCATTTCTTGTTCCACTCCTGTGATGCAATGAGCCAATTCCTGAAAATTTGCATTGTAAAATCATGAAGATACTCTAATTTCAATTCTGTGAACACAGACATGAGGAGGAAAAAAAGCTGGGAAGCACATATGCAAAAGATGGTCATTGATTAAGGTGAGTGCTACTTGGTTGATTTAATTCTTGGCTTTATTTTTTGTGTTTTAACTAGCTTTAAAATTATATTTAAAAAAAATTATATTTGGGTTATAGTCAAACAGCACCCCTGACAAATATTCTGGGTCTAATTTCTAGGTTGCAGCATAAGATACTCATCCTTCAGATGGAATTAGTCTAGTTCTGTAATATATTAGCAGAGGCTCTATTAGGAATTTATAAAGCCACATACGGATGTCTCCACGAATATAGGTGATTTTTCTGCCAATGGCAAGGACTATTATTCCAGATCAGCCTAATAAATTTGCATTCATGGCACTCGTTAAGGTGTCTTCTTTGTGTTGATTGCTATTTTAGAAAATGGAAGGAAAATTCAGCAACGCTGTTTGTGATGTGGCTGCAGAATTCCCTGATGGCTGAGGGTCCCAGAAAGCTGTGTCCAGCAAACAATATCCTTTGTTTAAGCATCTGCATCCTTCCTTCAAGCAGGCTGCTGGCAAGGCCGTCATGCCCCTTTCTCACTCAGTTCAGGCAGGAATCGAAGCATAATTTGGCCTCTTTTTCAAAAATCAAACCTGCCCAGGGACCAAGTTCCAGCATCAGCTGTTTTTGCTTTATGTTTTATTTGAAGACATTTAATTTTGAGTCCTGTATGTTTTCAATGATATTTTTAATTTTGGGTAGAGAAGACTGTGTACCTGTATAAAATACTCTTCATTTATATACAGCAGCTCTTTCGTTAGCTATCTGACTTTTTTTTTTAGGTTAAAGGCAGATTAATGATCCTAATTAATAACTAAGTGATTATAGCTATTCATTGTTTTAATTATTTTTTTAAATAGTAATTGCATATCAAATATATAAAATTATTACTTTATTTCCAGCTTTGTGTCAAGTATTTTACATATATTTGCTCATCAGGCTTTACCGGATGTCTACTTTATGAATAGAGTCTCAGGAAGGGTAAGCGGCTTGTTCAGGTTCTCATGGCCAATGAGGTGGGAAGCTGAGATTTTAACCAAGGTATGCTTGGTGCCATATAACATACATAATGTGATATTACATGTATACTGTATATGTATATTTATGTGTGTACATAATTATATATTGTATTATTTATTTATATGTGATACCCAGACTTCCAAATCACATTTTCTCCTTATCTCTCTCTTTTTCTTTTTCCTCTCACTTTTTCTATCTTCTGGCGTTTTTGGTCCTTCCGATGGTCAACTAACCCTGCTGTCCTTCATGGGCCGTGATCTGAGAGGGCTAAATGTTAAAGCGTTTCCCATCTTATGTGGACTTTCCAGCTCACCTATGCCAAAATGGACTGAACTCCTGATCCTGATGCCAGAGGACTTGGGATCGTATCTCATTTCTTCTCTTTTCCAGCCTCATATCTTTGGACAAGTCTTTCAGTTCCTCTGAGCCTCAGCTTCCTCATCTCATGTGTTGGCTGAGGCTCACACGAGCTAGTGTCCTGTGTGCTTGCCAAAATTATCACGAAGATTAAATGTGAGGATAGATGTGAAAGCACTTTATGAGCTGTAAAGTGTGGTTGTCACCCTGTCATGTTCTCTGGGTTGCACGTGCTCTGTGATGTGAGTTTATCTGGGAGGCAGGACAGTAAGGAAAACAGGATCCCTGCAGCTCCAGCCCTCCAGATGAGCAGGAACTAGAAAGGTCATGTGGGATCCAGCGAGATGTCCAGGAGGCAGGATTAGTCATCATTCCAAGGCAGAGGCACTTGTTTGTTTCTATTCCAGGAATTTGTCATCATCACAGTTCCACCACTCCCTGCCTCTGCTTATTCTGAACCCGCCATTTCTATTCCTATCTCTCAGCCTTGTGGCTTTTGCTGCCTCTTACCATTGTCTGTCTCTTGTTTTTCACACACAGCCTCCTCTGAGTTAGTTCTGCCTTTGTTTCTGTTAAGGCCACTGAGTTATTCTCTAGGTCTCACACTTCTACTGCCCAGGGAGAAGGGTCAGTTTGCTATCATCAGTGTTGTGCTGGTAAATGTTTAATAACTAGATCTCTCTGTGGGAGGCGGGGTGGGGATAGGGGAAACTCTGACACCTGTATGTTTGCAATTTCCATAGTACAAATACTCCTACGATAGGTGGTTTCAAACTATCAACATAATGTCACCTGGCTCCTCAAATCCTGAAAATGGAAAACTGGATCCTATAAGCCAGCTCCAGCATATCACTCTCTCCCCTATCTGCTGCCTCGTAGCTGCTGGTCAACCCAGGGATTGGCTGGTCTTGAACTGGGGTTCCATCTTGGTCCATTTAGCTGTGGCCAAGGTATCAGGATTGCATATTTAACTTCTCTCTGAAAGTCCTGTGGACATAAGAACTTTCCAGTTTATTTGTTTGACTCTCATTTTACAGATGTCTCTGTGACTTCGATAAATTAAGGGGAGAGATAGAAAATGAGGGTAAGTAAATATAAATTAGAAAATGATTAATGCCACAAGAAAGGTGTAAAATATGTAAAATAAGGGTTCGGAGACAGGAAATGTCACTTTCAAGTTGGTGGCAAACAAGGAAGATTTTACGGAGCAGATAAAATTTTAACAGAGACCTCAAGGATGACAGGATTTGGCGAGGTAGAAATAGAGCAGAAGGTGTTCAAGACACAAAGAAAACAATGTTTGAACATAAGTGTGGAGTGAGGAAGCATGGAATAGGTATGGAGTTAGTCAGCATTTCATTTTGTTGGAGCTGAAAGTTTGTGAAGAGGAAAGGGTGATCCTATTATGAAGAAAAGTTGGGCCAGTCATGGTGGCCCATGCCTGTAATCCTAGCACTTTGAGAGGTCACGGTCTGCAGATAGTTTGAGCTTGGAACTTCAAGACCACCCTGGGCAATATGGTGAAACATCATCTCTACAAAAATATTATTTAAGATATTTATATTATAAACGATATTGTATTAGGTTGGTACAAAAGAGAAGTATGTGTTTTGAAATTATTAATACTTTTAATGGCAAAAACTCACTTACTTTTGCACCAGACTAATATAAAAATTAGCCAGGCATGGTGGTGCATACCTGTGGCTACTTGGGTGGCTGAGGTTGGAGGATTGCCTGAACCCAGGAAGTTGAGGCTGCAGTGAGCCATGATTATGCCACTGCACTCCTGCCTGGGCAGTAGAGTGAGACCACATCTCAAAAAAAAAAAAAAAAAAAAAACAAGTAGAAGACTTTTGGGTGTCAAATAAGCCTGAAATGTCATATACTGGTTTTCTGAGGTGCTGTTTCCAAATAAAAGTAAAATACAAAATACAAATTTTAAGGCTATTATCTATATCATTACATGGGTCTGTTAGAATAGAGTATTAAGAGCTTATGAGTAAGATTTTGTTGTCACATAAATTACTTCTGATCCTCCATTTTTTCAAATAGATGATATTGTCAGTATAAGTTCTTGCACTGAATGACATCAACAAGTTGAGGCAGAGCATTGGTGGGAATAAGACTGGGCTGAATCTGGATGAATAGAGACCCTGTCTTGTTGCCAACTCTAGGAATGACCTGGACAAGTCATGTCTTTGCCAACCTTGGTCCATCCTTATGTCTGCAATCTTGCAGAGTGTTATTTGACGGTTGCTTTCATAGCCTTCCCATGTCTATAATCACATACACTTGACTGCTTCAACTTTATTTTAAATGAGGTCATTCATTATTTGAGGACTGGCAAAGAGCAAAATTCCCCATGCCCTTGAGAAAGAGCTACAGCTGGAAGCACTGCCTAGATTTACATGTCACGGGGGAAGAGAATTCTGGTTAACTGAAAATCCTTGTTAAAAGGAAGATTCACTAGCATGATCCATTGAAACTGTTGCTGTTAGGGATATATCTAAGGTGTGCTAGTGAACATCTCTGACTTAAGAAAACAGGAAAATAAGAATTAAGAAGTATATTTATGTGCCAGCCTCTGTGATAGTCACTAGGAAACAGAGTGATAATAATGACCATCATTTATTGAACATCTTATTCTTTGCCAGGTACTGTTTTGAGAGCTTTATGTGCATCATCTCCTTCAATATTCCATACAGATATAGAAACTCTAGTAAACTGTTATAATACCTTGCAGTGGGTTGAATAGGGATCATCCAAAAATGATATATTCGTATGCAATCCCTGGACCTGTGATTGTGGCCTTATTCAGGAAAAGGGTCTTTGCAGATGTAATTCAGTTAAGCATCTTGAGATGAGGAGGTCATCCTGGAATATCCAAGATGGCCCTAAATACAATGGCAAGTACCTTATAGGAGACACACAGGGAAGAAGCACACAGGGGAGGAGGCAAAGGGACCACAAAGGCAGATAGTGGGGTGATAGAGCCACAGGCCATGGAATACCCGGAGCCCCCATACGCTGAAAGAGACACTACCCAGATCATCTTCTACAGCCTTCAGGGGAGCATGGCCCTGTCAACAACTGGATATCAGACTTTGGGCCTGCAGAATTGTGCAAGCATAAATTTCTGATGTTTCTGGCCACCAAGTTTATGATAATTTGCTACAACAGCCATAAGAAATTAATAAATATCCTTTTTACAGATGTCAGAATGAAGGATAGAAGGGCCCACCAACTTACCTAAGATCTCACAGTAAGACATAACTGCAGGAGACTCACCTAGGCATCCTTAGAATTTGCTTTCAACCTTAGTAGACAATTGCACCTCATAATATCTCTACCCCTAATAGGATATATAAACCACCAATTACTCTGAAAAGTACAATGGAAACTTGGGGCAGGCATAGGGTGCACAGAGGGTGATATAACCCTGCTTTTGAGGGCAAGCGTGAGCATCAGAGAAGATATCCTAAGGGCAGTGATGATACTGAGCTGATAAAGATTTTTTTTATTTTAAAGTTCAGGAGTATGTGTGCAAGTTGTGTAGGTTTGTTACATAGGTAAACGTGTACCATGGTGGTTTGCTGCATAGCCATCCCGTCATCTAGGTATTAAGTCCAGCATCCATTAGTTATCCTTCCTGATGCTCCCCCTCTTCCCACTGCCCTCTGATAGACCCCAGGGTCTTGTTCTTCCCCACATGTCCATGTGTGCTCATCATTCAGCTCCCACTTATAAGTGAGAACTTGAGGTATTTGGTTTTCTCTTCCTGTGTTAGTTTGATGAGGACAATGGCCTTCCATTCCATCCATTTCCCTGCAAAGAACATGATCTCATTCCTTTTTATGGCTGCACAGTATTCCATGGTCTATATGTACCACAGTTGATTTATCCAGTCTGTCATTAATGGACATTTAGGCTGGTTCCATGGCTTTGCTGGTGTGAATAGTGCTGCAATGAACGTATACATGCATGTATCTTAACAATAGAATGACTTATATCCCTTTAGGCATGTACAAGGAACTTAAACAAATTTACAAGAAGATTTATTTATTTATTTATTTTAGATGGAGTTTTGCTCTTGTTACCCAGGCTGGAGTGCAATGGCATGATCTCGGCTCACCGCAACCTCCGCCTCCTGGGTTCAGGCAATTCTCCTGCCTCAGCCTCCTGAATAGCTGGGATTACAGGCACGCACCACCATGCCCAGCTAATTTTTTTTTGTATGTTTACTAGAGATGGGGTTTCACCATATTGACCAGGATGGTCTCGATCTCTTGACCTCGTGATCTACCTGCCTCGACCTCCCAAAGTGCTGGTATTTTTTTTTTAAGAGAATAAAGTAGGGACATTTTTCCAAGCAGGAGGAGCAACCATAGCAGGTGAGAAAGAGCAGGGATGTTAAAATGATTAAGTAACTGGGCTTACTTAGCAGGAAATTGAGACCAATGTATGGGAAACCCAGACTTCAGATCCCATCTTCTTTCGTGCTGCCTCCTGCATCGAGAGGCAGGGGTGCTCTTTGCTGTTTGAGTCATGCCTTCCCTATTTCTTAGCTGTCTGACCTCTGCAGATTTACTTAACCACCTTACACCCCAATTCCAGCAGCTGTCAAAAGAGGAAAAAAATAATAGTGCCAGCTCTTTCTAACTTACATACGAGTCTGTGAGTAAAATCTTTGTAAATCGAAAGGCTTAGAAAAATGTGAGTAATTGTATATGTGATGAGCCTAAGTTTTTCTTTGGAATTTTATTTTTTGAGATACTTTGAGTTCAGCACATTTTCTTGTGATTTCCTAATTTTCCCTAAAAGTCTAGTAGCATAAGTTTTCTCATTAACAGTTTTTAAAATATAGGCTTATTTTAATATTGCTGTCCAAATCATTCCAAATGGTTTTCAAATGTTTTTCTCAAAAGTCCTGTAAAACCTCAATCCATTGATCATGGATTTTCACTGGACATGTGAACACCAGACCTACATTACATTTACCTCATGCAAGGTGTTCAGAAACACACTCTTTAAATCTGGAGATCATAATAGAAGAGACTCCCAGCACTTCAATTGAACAACACAGGTTTGTTTCATTTTAGAATGTCAGCGCGTAGCTGTCTTCTCATCCTGCAAAGGCAGGTATTTCAGTAGATGTGCTAAGAGCATCGCAATCCAGCACAGCCATGTGTCTTCAGTGAAGAAAACGTGGGTGTTTACTTGATAGAGTTTCTCAGCTCCACAGTAGGGTGATATTGGTTCCTCCCTAATCTGTATCCAATTTTACAACTAAACTTTTACCTTGAAAAGCCCAGCATGGGAAAATAAAGAGAACTATAAAAACAGTCATAAATAAAAGCCAGTAGCACATTTCTAAGGCATAGGTGCCTGCATGGGCAATGTTAAGTCACATCATCTTGTCTTTCAAATTGTGTTGTTAAAAAAATTGTGTAAGAGGTAACAACAGGTAACAGAGCAGAAATACTGAGAGGACGGTTGTGTAATTAGTGAACAAATCTCTTTTCTTGGAGGGGATATACTGTCTCTATTACGTAACTCTGCCGAAGCCTCTATGAGGGTGATGAAGACAGTAGGGTATGGTGGAAGGAAAATGGGCTTGGGAACCAGGCTATTTTTTTTTTAATGTTCTTAAGCTCTTAGGCTAGTTGGCACTGGGTTTTTATTACATACAACTCTCCTTGTGGCTATGATAGTGGGTGTGTAGGGTAGAGGAGGGGGAAGATAAATTGACTACATTCATTTTAGCTAGAAAAAGAAATCCAAATTCTAATGCCTTGGAATAGATTGTATCAATCTTTTAAATAATTCTAATTGCATACTTTTAGGCCTATTGTCCATAGGTGAACCCGTCCCTGAGGTCAGGGTAATAGAGTCCAAAGTTGGCTGAATTATTTGTTCGCTCTGGTATCCAGGATAAGGGAGTGGTCAGTGTTGGTGATTCACAATGATTTGCTTCCCCATTGGAAAGATGGGCTTTGTTTTCAGAAGAAGAAGTGAGTACTGGACAGAGAAGGACAACAGATGTCCAGCAAATCTTTGAAACTCTATCAGCCTTGATGGTAAGGATACTACAGGATCCATGGGAGTTTCTGTGGTTCCTACCACATGCTCCCGAATCATTGTTTCCCACCTGGAATCACATCTTACTCTTTGTGATTGAGTGCTCAGCTCCCATTCATCACCGCTGCAGCACCTTCTCTGGCAGCTCTGATCCATAAAGGTCATTTTCTGTGATACAGCACTGTGCTTCACAGATCACCAGTCCACCATAGCTTGCTGAATCAAAATCTCATCCGATCACTTTTCCAGACCATTTACTTCCCATAATGTGTCTCTCATTTCTTTCTTATTCTCCCTTTTCATTACCACCTTAGTTCATTCATTTATTCTCACTTGGATGATTGAGTATTTTCTTAACTTTCTGCCTCCAGACTTATTTCTTTTTATTTGCCATTTCTTTCAGGGCAATCTTCCCTAAAGGTACACAGCTCTGAACATGCCAATACTCTATTTAAAAACCAGTAAGGTAGAGTGGAAGGCATAGCTGAGTGAAACTGAAACCCTCTTTGTGCTGGAGGTTTCTTTCTGGAAAGTTGACAGCCCACCTCTGCCCCTGTCCTAAAGGCCTGATGTGAAATATTGCAACAAAGTCAAAATCAACTGGCAGGTACTTCAATAGATGTACTGACAGCATGCAACAATGGGAAGGTGCCAGAACTGAACCGAGGTGGTGAATTGAGATAGAGATAAGCAAGTACTGAGACAAAGGAGACCAGAGAAACTCCAAAACCAGGGTGATTCAAAGGAAGGAAACAGGGTTTGATGCTAATGGTCACTGTCTGGCTTGGGTCATTTTTAAAAGGAGAGGAAGGGAGAGGTATGTCTCTACCCACTGGTACTGTGGTGTGCCTGTACTGTGTTTGGACATTCAAGCAGACCTATTTATTTGTTCACTAAGCAAATATTTATTGAGTACATACTATGTGCTAAATACTGGGTATCAGAAATAATTGCATATATGAGCCTTGAAGGGTGATTATGGTTGACATGCATGGACATGAGTGAAAGGGAAGAGATGTATTTTGAACTTTGTATTTTCCAGCACATCCAGCAGTGTACCTTCTGCTCAGCAGGTGCTAAAAATAGATTTACTGAATTGAAAAGCCATTCATGTCACTAAAGGGTGTTCCATGGTCTCACAGAAATTAGGGAGGAGTAAGTCGCATCCTTAGTAAATAAACAATATGCTCCTAGCCAAAAAAATGCAACTTTGGGTTTGTTAGACTTTGCTCTGTCTTACTTATTAACTAGAACACAAGTGTTTTCATGTGTTTCGTTTTCTTCTCTTTCTTCTTACTTTCCCATTTTTCTTTCTGCAAAGTTCTTATCAACACATTTCAATGAGTACAAATGATGACTCCACGTCCCAGGAAACAAAGACACTAAGCAGTGAGATGGGGGTGGGGGTGGGAGAGAATGAGAGAGATGAGAGAGAGAGAGACAGAGAGAGAGAGAGAGAGAGAGAGAGAGAGAGAGAATGCTAAATCTCCTAGTGGTTATCAAGTCTGCAGAAAATGACCTGATTGGCTGAGAAAGATGGGACTGGTGATGAAAGTGCAGATAAATAGGTGTGTGTGTGTGTGTATGTATGTGTGTGTACGTGTGTATACACACACACACAGAGATAGGTATAGACACAGTATCACTATAGAAATAAATATAATCTCCCTAGTGTTTCTTCAAGTCTATGCCCTTCATTTGACTTCCCTTTGTTCTTCTCTAGCATATTATTTTGATATGTATCATTTTTAATCTCAGAAACCGAAAGAGATTCCTGAAAACCATTACCCTGTCACCCACGGTGAGATCCTGGACTGAGGAAGTATCGACTTTGTGTGCTATCATCTCTCTCAACTGTTCTAGAACTCTAATCAGGGGCAGCTCTGGCCTATCGAGCTCTCTGTCAGGGAAGTGAGAAGAGATTTGTCGCAACCTCCATCCATCTCTGTCACACAGGCTGCTCTTGTTGCAGAGCCCACACGCTCAGGTCCCCATGACTTAGATCTCCATCAAGGGCACAGATGGGTGTTACCTTCCTGGGCCTTTGGCCACCCAGTTCCGTTTTCTTTCAATCCTGGCAACAACCCTGTGAGATAGGTATGGATGCCCATAGCATAGACCAGTATTTTGTGATCTTTTAGTATCTGTGGCCCCCCTTTTAGCATGGATATCGTCATACTAACTATACTTTTAATATCTGTTTAATGAAAACGTCACAATTAGGAAAATCTATCCTGAGTTCACTTACTTTTGTATTGATGTACAGTACCAATAATAGTGAACTTAAAGTGTATCTAACATTTATTTGGCATGTCCAGTGTGCCAGGCATAGAGCCAAACATTTTTATTTGTTTGTTTATTTCTATTATACTTTAAGTTCTGGGATACATGTGCAGAACATGCACGCTTGTTACATAGGTATTCATGTACCATGGTTCGCTGCACCCACCATCTACATTAGGTATTTCTCCCCACTCCTCCCACCCCCTGACAGGCCCCCAGGTGTGAGGTTCCCCTCCCTGTGTCCATGTGTTCTCATTGTTCAAATCCCACTTATGAGTGAGAACAAACGGTGTTTGGTTTTCTGTTCCTGTGTTAGTTTGCTGAGAATGATGGTTTCCAGGTTCATCGATGTCCCTGCAAAGGACATGAACTCATTCTTTTTTATGGTAGAACCAAATATTTTATAGTGATTCTTTTATCTCATGCTCCTGACAACCCTATGGGGTGTGTCCTTTGACTGGCTTCATTTAACAGATAGAAAAACTGAGCCTGTGAGAACAGGTATAGTAGTTTGTTCAAGGTCACACATGGTGTGCAGCAGAGCAAGAATTTAAACATAGGAGGTGTAGCCCTAGAACAAGCATTTTTAACCACTATATGATTTAGATGCTAGTTTGAAAATAGTGAGAGACAAGTTAGTGCAGCTGGAAGATCCTGGTTGGAGTCCATCAGATTGTAGACTATTATTTTGGGGATGAATGAGATGATGTGTGTAGAGAAATTACATAGTGCCTGGTGTGCTCAGAGCATGTTGCTTATAGGGATAATGAAGCGTTGACCCTGACGCTCCCTTGCTGACAATAAGTAAAAAGGTGTTCTGCCTATGACTGGTGTGGAAGTAGCAAACAAAGATGACAATAGCCATGGGATGGTGGTCTTGATCACAAGGGTGAGCCAGCCTAGAGTGAATGGGATGGTGCTGTGACTCTTGGTATTGGCATTCTTCATCCAAAAGTTGGTGTCCTGGGTCTTGGACAGAAGCAGCAGCAGTGGCAGGGGCAAAGAGAGGGTGATTGGTGGACAAGGGAGACAGAATGACCATTTTGATATCTCCAGTGACCAGAAATAACATCACGGTAATCTAGAGAGCACACAAGAAAAGGTGGAAACATAAACTTCAGATCACCTGT
This sequence comes from Callimico goeldii, assembly GCA_963573925.1. Lineage (NCBI taxonomy): Eukaryota > Metazoa > Chordata > Mammalia > Primates > Cebidae > Callimico > Callimico goeldii. The sequence goes on from CAUYOR010193370.1 coordinate 12,395, forward strand.
AAGACATTCTCCTAGGGCTTGGCAGGACTCTTCTGGGAGCATGTGAAAAGGCTGGGAGCAAGAGAGATGAAAGTTAAGTGTCTGGTCTTCTTTTTCCCTGGCTGGTGGGGCCTGGAGAGCAGCCATTTTAATTAGAGCCATCCCTGTGGAATGGCTTTTATACTGTGGAATACATACATGCTGAATAAATGGCAAAGAAACCACACTTGCCTGTGCATTGCTGAGCCCACAAGAAAGTAAGGAATGTCCTGAAAATCACAACTCAAACAAATCATGAGCTGACACCAGAGAGGTGAGTGATTGTGAAGGCAGTCATCCTGGGTAAAATGATGCAACCAGGTGCCTGAAGTTTTGAGGATTACTGATCATACCGGGTATGAGAAAATGGAGGTCATGCAAGAGGGAGGATGCCGGGCTTGAGATGCCCTCCTAAAGTTTCACTCTCGCACTGTCTATCCAATCAGTGAAAAGCTAGACTGAAGAAATGAAAAAAGCATGTGTGTCATGGCTGTGACTCTGGATAGAATTTATTAGTGACAATACTAGTCTCCAGTGGAATTTGTTAGCTCTGTTACAGGCCTGTTCTCACGTGGATCTAGGGTTACTTTAATACTATCCATAAAGTCAGAGAAAATAAAGCCAATAAATTAAAGCATCCCTAGGTGGAGAGTCATCCCTATTGCTCAGAAATAGCAGATGGAGAATATCTTGGGTAGTCAGCATCTTCAGCTTAAAGCCTCCAGGGTATGCCAAGGTTAACTTTAGGCAAGTGAGAACTCCTAGGGAAAAATGACAAAACACACATGAATGCAAGGCATCAAGGATGTCAGTCAGTCTAAACAACTATGAACAGAGTTTGACCCCTGAGGTCAAATATTATTCTGGTATTATCAGATACAGATGGCATTCTACCTAAGAATGCCGTGTTTAAAGAAATGAAAGACAGAATAAAGATGGCAAGGAAAAATGGACTAGCAATAATGACCAAAAGGATTTGGAAAAAGAATGAAAGGGAGCGCTGGAGATAAAAATTTAATTATTAAAATTAAAATCTGATGAACAGATTAAAGAAGGAATTTATCATAAGGATGATATGACAGCTAACAAGTAGCAGCTAACAGTTATACATCATTTATCATATACTAGATATTACTTTGCAAACATACCTGAAGAAAAGAGTGAACTAGAAGTTAGGTCTGGAAAAATTACCCTTAGAGAGACCAAGAAAGAAAAAAAATAAATGTGAGTGCTGTGGCTCAAATTTACTAGGGTGGTATCTTAGGCATAAGTTTTATAACCCATCTGAGTCTCACTTTCCTCAGCTATAAAATGAAAACACAGAGGAGGTGATTTGGCAGATTTCGTTGTAGGACTATTTCTGGAGTTTAGGTTTGTCAACACTGAAAAAGTAAAGTACTAATTAAGAGAGGGTGAGACTGACTTGAATTAGCCTCAATATTTTCTGCATACATTCATTGGGAATATTTTCTTGGCTTCTTAAAAATTTCCATTATTATGTAAATTTAGAAATTGCATGTATATTTGAACAATTTTAATTTGATGTTTCAAAATAATATTTTATCTGTTCCAAATCTTACAAATGACTTAGGACCATCATGACTTGGGAAGAGAATGTCACTGAGACATCCCACAGCAGGTACTTTCTGTCCATCAGATCATATAATTTTCATGTACCATGAGTCATAGCAAATTCATACATTATTAGGAGCTGATTTAATAAATGAATTATCATTTAAAAGCCCTTTTAGTTAGAGCAACTCTAATGTTTAGATCCTTCCAGGATTTAGAATCTTGAACAGCATAATTCCGTATTAGAATACTGCCCACTTAATGGTATTGTTTGGACAATTGAAGAGGTAATGGAATTACAGTTAGTTGCTCATAGTAGATATTTATCCCTCTCAGTGTTTGTGGTTTGCAAACAACAAAACAAACTCTGGCTTATTTAAACAGGAAATGAATTAAATGGGAGGAAGGCAAGGTGGAAATGCTCATAGAATTGGTAAGAAGGCTGGAGAAACAGTCTTAGAAAGCAGTCAGAAACCACAGGAGGCAAGGCCCAACCACCACCTACCATAGTCCCAGTCATTGAGGAGGCTGATTGCCATCTCTGAACTGAAGACTTACCACCCATCAGTGGATCCTTGAATCAACCTCTTTGACAAATGATCTCCATCACTACTGTGACTCTGAAGTCGTCCACGTGCTTTGATGTCGGTCACATGCTGAAACCCTTGGGACTAAGGGGTAGAGAGAGTATCTGGTCTCCTTTGGCTTCTCTCCTAACAGAATATTGATATTAATGTAGTTAAGATGCAGAACAATTTCTTCACAGTATTAGTCAATTCTCATGCTTCTATGAAGAACTGCCTGAGACTGGGTAACTTATAAAGAAAAGAGGTTTAATGGACTCACAGTTTCACAGGGCTGGGGAGGCCTCAGAAAACTTACAGTCATGGCAGAAAGGAGAACAAACATGTCCTTCTTCACATGGCAGCAGGAAGGAAGAGTGCCAGCAGGGGAAATGCCAGATGCTTATAAAACCATCAGCTCTCACTCACTATCATGATCACGGCATGGGGGAAACCACCTCCATGATTCAGTTACCTCCCACTGGGTCCCTCCTATGACATGAGGGGATTATGGAAATTACAAATCAAGACGAGATTAGGGTGGGAACACAGCCAAACCATATTAATCACCAACATGGTGACTGTAGTAAATAATATGTTGTATTCTTGAAAAATGCTAAGAGAATAGATATTAAGTGTTATTGCCACAAAGGATGACTGTGTGAGGTAATACCTAAGTTAATTAGCTTGATTTAGCCATGCCACAATGTATATATATTTCAAAACATCATGTTGTACATTATAAAAAATATGATTTTGCCTGTGTCTACTAAAAAATTTTGAAAAGTGCAGGATTACTATTTTTAAAAATCAAAATAATACGGAATGTTCTTTTCATTTGCCACTCAAAAAATGGCGAATGCTCATCTCTCTTGCATTGAGTTGCATTGGTGCTTGTCCTTGAAGTTTATTTTCAGAAAGCAAGAAGTCACTTCTAAAAATGCGTTTTTGGCACAATTCCACCAACATTTCTTCAAAACCCTATTGAGTTGTAGTAGGTGCCGATAACACAGAAACAAATTCAACCACTGGTCGTAAATTAGTAAGCATTTTCTGAGCACCTACTACATGCTGGGAAGAGGACAAAACACTCAGGCCAGTCCAAGGTGAGTAAGACATGGTCCCTGCCCTCTCATAGATAGAAATTTTCTGGGGAAGACATGAGTAGATTACTAAAAACATTGAAGTAAAACGAGAGTGTTATACTAACGGTGCAAACACCGTGTTTGGGGAATGTTGCGATGGTGACAGTTTTAATCACCTTGTGTAGACTCAACTGACTTAAAACTTTTTGGAATAATAGTACATGTCAGCTACAAAGAAGAGCAATCTCTTTCTTTTTTTTTTTGAGATGGAGTTTCGCTCTTGTTACCCAGGCTGGATTGCAATGGCGCGAACTCGGCTCACCGCAACCTCCGCCTCCTGGGTTCAGGCAATTCTCCTGCCTCAGCCTCCTGAGTAGCTGGGATTACAGGCACGTGCCACCATGCCCAGCTCACTTTTTATATTTTTAGTAGAGACAGGGTTTCACCATGTTG
>CAUYOR010193372.1:0-10756 GCA_963573925.1 Callimico goeldii
TTTTTTTTGAGACAGAGTTTCGCTCTTGTTACCCAGGCTGGAGTGCAATGGCGCGATCTCGGCTCACCGCAACCTCCACCTCCTGGGTTCAGGCAATTCTCCTGCCTCAGCCTCCTGAGTAGCTGGGATTACAGGCACGCGCCACCGTACCCAGCTAATTTTTTGTATTTTTAGTAGAGGAGGGGTTTCGCCATTTTGACCAGGATGGTCTCGATCTCTTGACTTCGTGATCCACCCGCCTCGGCCTCCCAAAGTGCTGGGATTATAGGCTTGAGCCACCGAGCCCGGCCATTTTACTTTTTAAACTTAAGATATGGTGACTACTGTTCTATGTTAATTATACCACCTCTGAGGATTTAAAGAAAAGTTTTTCATTGATAACATGCTTAATTAATTAGGCAGACAGAAAAGTCAAGCTGTTTCAGTTGCCAAATATTTGAATTTTTAAAAATTAAGTCACTTCTTTGTCAAGCTTGTAAGTTACCGATGTAGTAAAAGTAGCAGTCTAGACTTGAACAGGCAAGTTCAAGACAGAGGAAGCTCCACATTCCGAGTAGCCCACTGTCAGCAACAGGAAGAGAGTACTACAGCCCAGACTTTTAACCCAGGAACCATGTCTTCTTTCAGTAGCAGCCTCTTCCTTCCTATTTGGGCAGCCAGCTCTTCCCACCAGCAAGTGCTTCTAATTGTGTTATTCCTTAGAAATAAATATCAGAGTCTTAGAAATAGAACTATCTTTGGTGAACAGAGACCTACCAAGTATATAACTGAAACTGACTCACTTACCTTCAGTGCCCAAAAGGGAAAATGGGTTTTCTCTGCAGTGGCCATGGCAATCCTGCCATAAACACTGTGCCTTCATCAGCGAATGTAGGTTTGTCCTTAGCTTGGAAGCCCTCTCAAGTGTCCTGAGTGGGAGGACTTGAGAATTTTACTGCTAGGTTTGTGGTGGGTATTTGGTTTTTCTTTTGTTCTGTTGAGAATGGGGTAACTATATGTAGCCCAGTATGGAACATCATACTCATAGGCTCTTGATACACAGGAATTCAAGAATTCATAATATATTGCATTTTCTTCTTGTAATCCTTAGCATATGACTTTTGTATTTGCTTCAAGTGGGGAACTCAAGACTAATTGCAATAATATCTGAGGAACACTCAGAACTCTGCCCATGTAACAGTATGACACAGATATAAAATCAGAAGAGCAGTGACCCCTTGATATGATGATGGTAACTGTTTATATGGCCCAATCTGTGCCAGGCACTGTATTCAGTACTTGGTATATAATTACTCATTTAATTTGTGAGGTTTGCACTTTTTAACAAATGAGTATAGGAAAAAGGATAGCACTAGAGTTCAACCCCAGGTCTGCTTAACTCCACTGTCCATCTTCTTTACTGCATCAGAAGCTGTAATACATTTCTGGATATTTATGGAAGACTCATGTATAACTGTCCAAGCTGCTAGAGCTGTTTCCAGAAAATATGGATATAACGGTACTGATCATGGGTCCCTTGCTTTGTATAATGCACAGGATTTTCTGGGTCTGGAAATAAGATATCCAGAAACATGTAACTGTAGGGAGCTCAGAGGGAAGAGGTCTGTGGGCTTAGGCTAACAGGAAGGACTTCTTGTAGGAGGTGTCCAACAGAGTGCCTGGCACAAAGAAGCACTCTGACAGGAACTTTCAAAGATCAATTCTTCGAAGACCTTGCTGGTGACCTTGGTAGTAATGATGGCATTTTGCAGGATTTTTTTTTTAAACAAAGATCTGACTTTGTTTCAATCCTTTCATGTGGAGGCTGCACTTGGGAGTTGCCTATGGCCTATTTTTAAGAAATCTGAAAAATTTAATATCTGTTAAGTCCCTCATGGCTGGCCTTATATGTGATACTTTAACAACGTTTTTCTAATTGTATCATCAGCTTTCTGATTATATGTTAAAAGTATGGTTTCTTCTGGTTTATCACTTGTATAAAGAATTAAGCACAAACAGCATTTCATTACCTTTTCTAAAACACCCTAATCCAAGATGACTCTCTTAAAAAAATTACGGAAAAGCACAATATATAAACCAATCCCACAAATGCACAAATATTTGAAATGCATCTTTTAAATAAAAGCAGATAATGTGAAATTGTGTTAACTGCAAATGGCAGGATTTCCCTTACCAAAACCTAGCAGTGTTTCTATGAGTACTGATTGTCGAAATCTCTTTCCTAGGAATGGAGTTGTGCTCAGGTCAGGGACCTGAGGCTTTATTTGGCAACAGAAGCACCAGAAATAGGACAGCCATTATCTTGTATCCCAGAGGGAAGTTTACATTTTATACTATATCTCAGCACTTTGGTCTATTTTTAGCTTCCAAGTGTAGGTGCAAGCACAGCTTGAATGTTAATAGTCACAACTTACCAAGCAAAGCTAATTTTGCTGAGGGACTTGGGCTCCTTTAAATGCCACTTTAACAGTGTTCACACTTCAGCAATGGAGAGTCAGGTAGGTTCACAGATAGGTTAAGATTTGAAATACTGTCTGAACATATAAGCATATGCTGCCCAGGAGCTGAAGAAGGTGTTCCACATTTTTGTTGGTTAAAAAGTCTGTACACTTAATAAGAAAAAAAAAAGTAGTGGCAGTGCTGTTTATATTGAAATGTACACATAAAGGTATTTACTTAGTCTACTATAGCTATTTTTATGTGGCATCTAGATGCTAGATGTAAATACACAGATAAAGATATTTGGGGAGAAAGAGAAAAGCAGTAAGAGAGACAGACATACACAGAGATGTCTTCTTCCTTAAACAGCAGCTATAATTGTGGTTGTTTCTAATGCACAGAGGGCTGAGGAGACCAGGTTGGGATAATAGCAAAGTTTCACTTAGTACAATTATTTCTGTATAATGAAACCATGATCTCCTAAGCAGTGACTGACAAAGTGGGAAAAAACACGGAAATAGTGATGTAGAAAAAGGTCTCAATATCTTACTTCCAGCTCCCAGAAATATGGATATCTTGAGTACACTTCCCTGCTAAAAGAAAGAAAGTTTCAACCTGTTTCTCTTTGTTTTTTTTTTCCTATTTTAATCTTTCGCAGAAAGGAATGATCAGACAGAGCAGGAAGAAAGAAGAGAAATCAAGCAAAGATTGACAAGAAAGGTACTGTAAGTTTTATTGCCTAAATAATAAAAGGTGACCGAGAGAACAGCTGCTTCTGTAGCAGGTGGGAAGGGAAATCTAGATATTACTCTGTGATCATGAATAATGTTTTCCTGGACAACATGCTATCAGTTAAATTGGGATTTTTGCTCAGCAACAATGAATTAACTCCCTCTGACATTCTCTATGGATGAAGCACCTGGAAGAGGTGTACAATCCAGATGACATTTTTTACTTATGTACAGGTGGAAGCCAGAAGTTGATGGGCATTTTCTTAATTTACAGTATCTAGGAATAGCATACCTGGGCATCAACGTTTTCATCACTTTTTACACTCATTGCTTTTGTTCACCTCCAATATGTCTAGAAGCTCCTCAGTTGTACAAAACTTTATTAGACTCAGGGTTTGTTATCTGTGACTCAAATAGTTAAAATGTACTATGACCAATACTGGTAGCAACTCTGTAAACCTTAATCTACTTTTAAAGCCCTGACCATTTCTAAATTCAAGTGTTCTGGTTTCGCCTTCTTCATTGTGTTGCTCTATAATAATTCTCTTGAAATTAACAGAATATCATTCCTGAGCTTGACATATAATAATTTTATTAGTACTTCAGAAAAGCATATCTAATTGTACCTGAAGCCATTAGTGCTATAAAATCTAAGTTAATTCATGAACCATTCCTTGAGCAGGTGCTATGTACTATTGGGGGTGTGACTCCTCATAAAATATGTTGGGGGAACATATTTTACATATTTTAAGTCACATTCTTTGACTTAAGAGTACAGTATATAATTTAAGCCCTTCACCTTAGAGATTGCTTGTATTCAGGTTACATTTCACAGTAGCAGAGTTTTACGTTTTTTAGAACACTGGGGTCTATTGGGGGGAAAAGGGGAGGGCCAGCAGGGAGGGGGAGCTGGGGAGGGATAGCCTGGGGATAAATGCCAAATGTGGGTGAAGGGGAGGAAGGAAGCATAACACACGGCCATGATCTATGCAACTGTCTTGCATGTTCTGCACATGTACCCCAAATCCTAAAATGCAATAAAAAAAAAAATGAGTAAGTATTTACATAATTATGTGTTGAATATATGTCCTCTTTACAAACATGTAAGTCTATGATACAAGGATGTTTGTCTCTTCTAATTCTGATACATCATTTGATGTCAGAACCATGATAGGCTATCAATAATGCTGGAGATGATATGACCTCATCGTAGAGAGACTTACATGGAAGTTTCTAGTTTAGAGATGCTTCACTGCAGTTTATGGCCTCAACTTCCTTGGGTCTTGATTACTATTACACAACAAATGCAGCGATGGTGGGTAGGCACAAGCCAACGTTATCTACATGTTCTAGACTAGAATCAACAAACTTTTTCTAAAATAGGCCAGTTAATAAATATATTAGGCTTTTTGACCCATGCAGTCTCTGCTGAAGCTACTCACCTCCACATTTATAGTGTAAAAGCAGTTATAGAGGAAACATAAAATGAATAAGGGTGGCTGTGTTCCAAAAAAGCTATTTTCAAAAACGGGCAGTGGGACAGCTTTGGTCCTTAAGTCACAGTTTGCAAAATTTTGTTCTCAACAGTAATTCCTTCACTGGAGATTTTAAAAACAGACAGAGAATACAGACAGCTATTCATGTTCTAGTCTATTCCTGTTATCTAGTATAACAGCATCTTACAACTATATTACTAACAGAGTACAGGAGTTTGTGTGGGAGGCCTATAGTGATGACTGTTTAATCAGCTTTGTTCATAATAACTTAACTGTATTTGTTTTAGAGAGTCACACAACTCCAAAATGAATTAACACATGCTGCTACAAACCAGCCTTGTTAAGTTTTTATTAAACCTTGATTGTTTTGGTCATATAATTTTCATATTAAATCCTGTGTTATTCATTGTTTTTCTATAAGAGTCGTTTTATTTCAAGTGTTAGGAAGTATGCATGGAATTGATAAAAATTAATTTTGACAGGTATGGGATTAAATAGAATCCATCTAAAACCATTGACTTTCCTTATACATTATAGCAGAAGTGGCTAAATTAGAGGGTTGTTCTTGTCTCCATCATGCACTTCTGACTTCTATTCCATCCCTTGTATACATTGAGGATATTTTGAGCCAGGTGCTAACATCACTCACACAGCTGATATTTCAGACTAATATGAATGCTGACCATTTGCAAACACAACATGCCCACAACACATGCATTATCCAGAGGAATTAATCGTTAGCAATGAATTCAACATTCAGACTTTAATATTTTTATTCTGCCAGTAAGGCCAGCAAATAAATCTATTCTTTCAAGCAGGCAGTTATTAATCTTTGGTTTTCACAAACGACAAACAGCCACTGAATCCAGCTGACAGCATATATTCATTTAAAGATTAGTAAGGAGAATTACGCATATTAGTTAAAATATATTCTTCATTATGTTTAAATCTTTCCAGAACTATGACAGGAGTTGGATTGGAGTATACAGAACTGATTAACTTATTCTAATTGTTATCTAAAGTAGAGGCATTGAGCACTGATAAGATTTGGCTATGTCCTCAACCAAATCTCATCTTGAATAATAGTTCCCATAATCCCCACATGTCAAGGGTGGGACCAGGTGGAGGTAACTGAATCATGGGAACAGTTTTCCTCCATGCTGTTCTCATGATATTGAGTTCTCACAACATATGATGGATTTGTAAGCATCTGTCATTTCCCCTGCTGTTACTTATTCTCTCTTCTTCCACCCTCTGGGTTTTGTCTTGATTGTAAGTTTCCTGAGGCTTCCCAGCCATGTGGAACTGTGAGTCAATTAAACTTCTTTTCTTTATAAATTACCCAGTCTTGGGTATTTCTTCATAGCAGTGTGAGAACAGACTAATAGAAGCATATTTCCAAAATACATTTTGACAGTCATTTAAGTTTCATTTCAAAAGGACTACAACCTTGCAATATAAATTATCTTACATTTTGCTAAGAAAATACACTTTAAAGTCTTCATCCTTTTGTGTGACCAGGTTCAGAGGTGTCCCTTTATTTATCTTGTGTTTATATTACAATTTTGAGTATAATGAGCTCAACTACATGAATTAAAGACAGAAATAGAAAGCAGGTTTCAAAAAACATAATATAGAAACATATAATGGAGGAGTAATTGTAGGAGCTTATTCTCTATATTCCAGTGTTGTTACTCAAGAACGATTTCCTTACTTCATCACTTTTTACTCGTACCAAGAATATTGTAAATATTTCTCAAATTATTGTGCAAATTTAGAAGAATCCACTTTATAGTGCAATTTTGAGTCTCTTAAAAGAAAAACAAGAATCTTAAACCAGAGACACTCTATCCCAAATTTTGTAAGTAACTACTGGATATCTCCAAAGCGTTCTTAGAAATCCCAACAATTTTCAGGCTTTTTATTGGTAGATGCTTTATAATGTGTTGAGTTTAACATCTTCCTTGAGTTCTCACCTTCCATTCACATTAGTATGGGAAAGCTATTGAAGAGTTGATGCTTCAGGTACAATTTTGAAATTGGCTTTACCCTTGTCATGTCTGTAAAGTGGAAGCTACAATTGCAGTGCATCTGCAGTTTGTCACCAGGAGGCACATTTGTCCATTTCTAAAATGGAAATAGTTAAAAATGCATTTGCAAGTAGTAATATTTGAGTGTACTTAATTATTTATGAAGTTCTGTGTCTATTGGATACAGGGATGCAAAGTGCTACAAAAATTCATCTAATGGATAATACGGAGTGTAACATTGGGACAGCAGAAAGGCTATGAAGGGAGATTCCCTGTTGACTTTGTCATTCACAGACTCAAACAAAAGAGCTTCAGTGTGATACTGAATCCTATTTTAGTTCCCTGAGCCTCAACTTTCTGTATTCCACTGGACTTTGATCACTGATATACATAAACTCCACTAATACTTACTGGAGCTTTATTACATTTGTTTGCTTATATGTAGGCAAAAGGAAAATTGCAATACTCCAGAATAAAATCATGAGCTAAATTAAGAAACATGGTAAAAAGACTTTGTTTTAAAACATTCTATTATTATTCAGTTGCAACCTTATTTTTATTGTTTGTACTTCCACTTGTGGATTGTGAGAGAAAAACACACTTAAAAAGTTGGGTCTGTCAGATAGTGGATCATCCTTGGATATTGTGGTTTGAACTCTTAGTCATGGCTCTTTAAGAAGTCCTAGTTCTCCTCTGTTCATTCAAACTCACTTTCTCAAATTTTCCCCAAGCATTTCATTTTATTTCAGACTCCTTGAATATAGGACTGCTTTATAACAATAATACATTTTTCTGCTTTTCTCCTTTTCCTGTTTATCCTTAAACATTTGGTTTCTGTGTTACTTCTTAATAGGAGTGATCCCTGCCTGCCCTCACCAAGCGTGAGGAGTTAGAGGACGATTCTTTTTACACATTATGTCCCGTGCTATACTTTTTTTTTTTTTTTTTGATTTTTTTATTGCATTTTAGGTTTTGGGGTACATGGGCAGAACATGCAAGACAGTTGCATAGGCACACACATGGCAGTGTGTTTTGCTTCCTTCCTCCCCTTCACCCACATTTGGCATTTCTCCCCAGGCTATCCCTCCCCGGCTCCCCCCACTGCTGGCCCTCCCCTTTTCCCCCCAATAGACCCCAGTGTTTACTACTCCCCTCCCTGTGTCCATGTATTCTCATTTTTCATCACCTGCCTATGAGTGAGAATATGCGGTATTTCATTTTCTGTTCTTGTGTCAGTTTGCTGAGAATGATGTTCTCCAGATTCATCCATGTCCCTACAAACGACACGAACTCGTCATTTATTTACTGAAGCTTAACTCTCTTCTCCTCAGTGGTGAAAAATTCCCTAAAGTATCTTTACATACAATGAGCATCACATACCAGTCAGGGGAAACCACGTATTCCATTTCTGAAATTACTCACACAGTCTAGCTTTCATCACCGACCAGCTTGCCTCAGTTTAAGAAAGTCCCTAAATGAGGTTGATCAAATTTAAATCTTCTGTAGCTGAGCTTAATCGACTCTTCAAAGAACGGTAGGGTTCTTTGGTGGTTTCCTTGCCCATCACAAATCTGAGAACTTTTGAAAGTTAGGAGGAAGGTGAGAGGTGAGACAGTGAAGCTAATCTGTTTTTTTTTTTTTTAGATGTAAGTCTGTCTGTCACTCCTTTGTGTACAGCCTTTCTGTGCTACCCACCACATTTAGGAACAAAACTGAACTCCTTAGTGTGACCTATCAGGCCCTGCATGAGCTCGCTCTATCCTGCTTCCCTCGCTAACCTTTATTATTATTATTATTATTACTATAAGACAAAACAAAGTTTATTTTCTATCTTGGAAGACTTTATGTAGGTGTTCATTTTCTGAACTGAATTAAAAAAAACAACTTTATTGAGATATAATTGGCATACCATAAAATTTGCCATGTTAAGGTGTCTAATTCAGTATTTATTATTTTATTTTTATTTTTATGTTTTATTTATTCATTTTTTTTTTTTAGGTAGAGTCTTACTCTGTCACAGAACTGGAAAAAAACCACCTTAAACTTCATATGGAACCAAAAGAGAGCCCGCACAGCCAAGTCAATTCTAACCTGCTATCGTTCCACCTTGGTTCACTGTTCCTCTCACCAGCCTCCCGCTGTTCTTAGATAGGCCGAGCTCGTTCATGAGTCAGGGCCTTTGCACTAGCAATATCCCTCCTTCTGAAATAGTCGTTCCTGAGATCCTCAAGTGATGTGTTCTTTCATTCCATTTGAGTCACTAGTGAAACATCCCCACTGACCGAGGCTCTTTCTGACGATCCCGCTAAGAGATCCCCTCTTCCTTGTTTTCTTCCTAACACTTATTACCATGTTCTTGTTTATTCTGTCTGTCCTGCTGACATAGAAGTTTCAGGAGGGCAGGGAGGAATCAGACACCAGAAGAGTTCCTGCTATTCAGTGAAAGCTCAATAAATGGGTCAGTGCTTTAAATGAGTATCATTTCATTGGGGGGAAAATGTCCATGGTTTCTACAAAGGCAAACACTTTGTAGGTCAGTTCCCTAATCCCTAGATGAGTTTCTAACCCTCTAAAAATCACATTAATCCCTCTATTTTATTCCCCTCCCCCACCGGAATAGGTGACCCAAAAGTCCTCTGGGAAATGGGAAATGCCCTTTTACGGTGATATACCTGAATTGTGACATTATAAGAACAGTCTTCTCCAAAAAGTAATTGTGAATTAAACAGAGGAAGATGAAGAAAGATGTGATAAAATGTAAATGTGGGGCTTTAGGCATGTTTGAATGTCACAGCTTATGTAAAATCTTTTCTTCCTTTTACCAAAGTAACACATCCATATGGAAAGTCTGGGCAATATCATAAACAAGTGAAGAAGATAAAGCTGATCAAAATTCCCTCAGACAGAGAGTCACTGTGAAAATTTTTGTCTTATATATTTACAGTTTTGTTTTCCATTTGTGTATGTAAAAACTTTTTTAAAAAATAGGTCTTGCTATGCATCTATGTTTGTAAACTGCTGATTAAAAAAAATCTGTTTCTATGTTGTTAACTATCTGTCCTTAGCTAGAGTTTAATTAATTTATTCAACAAATATCTATTGAGCCTTACTGAATTCTTGTTCTTGAGGAAAGCGGATGAGGTTCCCTGGAGTGAAACACGTTTACCGCAGCCAATCGTGGAGAAACAGAAGCTTCAGGTCAGTTGTTTCAGAATGCAAAAGGACAAGAAGATAACATTTCGGAGAACTCAAAATTATTTCTAGTTAAATTAAGAGTTCTAAGAGGAAGCTTCACAGAACACAGGATGAGTCAGTCCAGAATAGTTGCCCAGGACTCAAAATGCTTATTGATTAAAATAGAATACATCCTACGAGAATCATTTTAAGATTGAAAGCAAGATGAAAAGGACATTAAGGGAGAGGGGAGGAGGAGGGTGGAGGGAGCAGCAGACCCGCAGGAAGGGTTCTCTCCTTGGGAAAATACGCCACTGGTCCAGAGCCTCGAAACCAAAAGAAAGGCCAATCAGAGAGAACACAGGGGAACGGAACCCAGAGCGCCAAGTGACACCAAGGAAACAGCTTTGACCTGCATCCAAGAGGGCTTGAAAACGGAGAAGGAATCCTCCTTCCAGGACCAACAAAAAAAGAGGTTTCAGCCTCTAAGACGTGGGTGGAACAGGAAAATGGTGACGTCTGGGCTTGGAGAAGGGAGGGTCCCGCAGATGGCAAGAGGTGGAGTGTAGCAAACGTGGCAAAGAAACCACTGAATTATTTAGCCACGTGCCACGTTCCTGCCGTGAGACCATCAAGAAAATAGATAAGGAGAGGGAAAGTGATACTGGTTGGGTTAGGCATGGAGGGTCAGCCTGAAAGGGAGACTGCTTACCTTCTGGCAGTCCCCAGAGCTTATTTAACACAAATTTTTTTTTTTTTTTTTTTTTTTTTTTTTTTTTTTGAGACGGAGTTTCGCTCTTGTTACCCAGGCTGGAGTGCAATGGCGCGATCTCGGCTCACCGCAACCTCCGCCTCCTGGGTTCAGGCAATTCTCCTGCCTCAGCCT
>CAUYOR010193373.1:0-23830 GCA_963573925.1 Callimico goeldii
GTGCCTGTAATCTCAGCTACTCGGGAGGCTGAGGCAGGAGAATTGCCTGAACCCAGGAGGCGGAGGTTGCGGTGAGCCGAGATCGCGCCATTGCACTCCAGCCTGGGTAACAAGAGCGAAACTCCGTCTCAAAAAAAAAAAAGAAGGGAAAAGAAGAAGGACTTGGTTATTGACTAAATGTATATGAAGGATGGCAAGAGATTTAATTTCAATGGTTCTAATTTGGTGTTTTTTTGTTTGTTGGCTGGGTTTTGTTTGTTTGTTTGTGTTTAGACAGCATCTTGCTCTGTCGCTCTGGGCTAATGTTTTCTATGTAGAGACAGGATCTCACTATGTTGCCCAAGCCAGTTCCTAATTCCTGGCTTCAAGTGATCCTTCCACTTCCCATATTTCTAATTTCGACGGTGCTCACATGAACTAAGTTTGAGAAACTAGGTAATAAACAGGTTTAGGGAGGAAAATGATCAGATCTGATTTGGGGAAGGGAATGAGAGAGAAGAGAAGCTAGAGAGGAATGAAAGATCAGGGAAAGTTATTTTTTTTTATTTGTTTATTTAGAGATGGAGTTTCGCTCTTGTTACCCAGGCTGGAGTGCAATGGCGCAATCTCGGCTCACCGCAACCTCCGCCTCCTGGATTCAGGCAATTCGCCTGCCTCAGCCTCCTGAGTAGCTGGGATTACAGGCACGTGCCACCATGCCCAGCTAATTTTTTGTATTTTTAGTAGAGACGGGGTTTCACCATGTTGACCAGGATGGTCTCGATCTCTTGATCTCGTGATCCACCCTCCTCAGCCTCCCAAAGTGCTGAGATTACAGGCTTGAGCCACCGCACCTGGCCAGGGAAAGTTTGTGTGTTTGTTATGTTTTAGTGTGTGAGTAACTTGAACATGTTCATAGGCTTAGACATAGGGTTGTATTCTGTTCTGCATGGTAGAAACTTAGTAAATATTTGTTGAGAAAATGGAAAGATCGGCGGCCAAGGCAGGTGGATCATTTGAGATCAGGAGTTCAAGACCAGCCCGGCCAATATGGTGAAACCCCATCTCTACTAAAAATACAAAAATTAGCCAGGTGGTAGTGGCGCGCACCTGTAATCCCAGCTACTCGGGAGGCTGAGGCAGGAGAATCACTTGAACCGGGAGGAGGAGGTAAGCTGAGATCACACCACTACACTCCAGCCTGGGTGACAGAGTGAGACCCTGACTCAAAAAAAAAAAAAAAGAGGCCCGGTACAGTGACTCGCACCTATAATCCCAGCACTTTGGGAGGCCGAAGCAGGTAGATCACCTGAGGTCAGGAGTTCAAGACCAGCCTGGCCAACATGGTGAAACCCCGTCTCTACTAAAAATACAAAAATTAGCCAGTGTGTGGTGGCACGTGCTTGTAGTCCCGGCCACTCCAGAGGCTGAGGCAGGTGAATCACTTGAACCCAGGAGGCAGAGTTGGCAGTGAGCCGAGATCGTGCCACTACACTCCAGCCTGGGCAGCAGAGCAAGACTCCATCTAAAATAAAAAAGGGAAAAGGTTGAGAAGAAGAAATTCAAGATAAAGAGGGTATGACTGAAAAAGCCAGGTCTTGGGGAAACCATCTGTGGCTGTGTCTTAGTCTATTCGGGCTGCTATAACAAAATACTATAAATTACTGAGTGGCTTATAAACAACAGACGTGGCTCACAGTGCTGGGGGCTGGGAAGTCCAAGATCAGAGTGCCAGCTTTGTTGGGTTCTGGCGAATGCTCTCTTCTGGATTGTAGACTTCAGACTTCTTGCCGTGCCCTCACATAGTAGAAGGGTCTAGCTAGCTCTCTTGAGCCTCTTTTACATGGGTGCTAATCACAGTCATCTTGATACCATCACCTTGATGATCAGGATTTCAACACATAAATTTGGGGAGGACATAAACATTCAGATCAGAGCCAGTAGAATTAGGAGCAAAGGTGGATGACTTGGTCTTGATCTTGAGCAATAGAAGAATATTTCAGGGGTGCAGTGGCTCATGCCTATAATCCCAGCACTTTGAGAGGCTGAGGCAGGCAGATCACTTGAGGTCAGGAGTTTGAGACCAGCCTGGCCAACATCATGAAACCCCATCTCTACTAAGAATATAAAAATTAGCCACGTGTGGTAACATGCACCTGTAGTCACAGCCACTCAAGAGACTGAGACAGGAGAATTGCTTAAACCCAGGAGGCAGAGGTTGCAGTGAGACAAGACTGCGGCCTGCACTCCAGCCTGGGAAACAGAGAGCAACAGTCTGTCTCACAAGAAAAAAAAGAGTACTGTGATGTGTGCCTTTCAGGGTTTTTCAAAGAAACAGAGCCAATAGGAATGTGTGTGTGTGTGTGTGTGTGTGTGTGTGTGTGTACACACACACACACACACACACACACACACTTGTTATATATGTATACTAATGTAGATTAAGCAATTGTAGGGGCTAACAAGCTGAGATTTGTAGGGCAGAGCAGCAGGCTGCAAGCTTAGAACTTGGGCAGGAAGTAACACTGCAGTCTTGAGACATAATGGAAACCTCAGTTTTTGCTCTTAAAGTCTTTTTTTTTTCTTTTTGAGACGGAGTGCAATGGCACAATCTCGGCTCACTGCAACCTCTGCCTCCCTGCTCCAAGCAATTCTCCTGCCTCAGCCTCCTGAGTACTTGGGATTTCAGGCACCTGCCATCATACCTAGTTAATGTTTGTTTGTTTGTTTTGAGAGAGAGTCTTGTTCTGTGGCCCAGGCTGGAGTGCATCGGCACAATCTCAGCTCACTGCAACCTCCACCTCCTGGTTCAAGCAATTCTCCTGACTCAGCCTCCCAAGTAGAGTAGCTGGGATTACAGGCCCACACCACCACACCCAGCTAATTTTTGTATCTTTAGTAGAGATAGGGTTTCACCATGTTGGCCAGGGTGGTCTCCAACTCCTGACCTCAGGCTATCCATCCACCTCAGCCTCCCAAAGTGATGGGATTACAGGCGTGAGCCACCATGCCTGGCCACTCTTAAATTCATTTGTGGGGACACACTCAGAACCCAGAGTTGGCAGAAAGATTATTTTAAGCTGAAGACATTTGAGATTCAACAGACCAGGAAAAAAGACTTTTCTGAGCTACACTTATCTGACTAAAAACAACTTCTGGGAAATGAGGCTGCCATCAATTCCTATTGAGGGCACATCTACTGCCATAAGGAAACCTACCCCAAATTGAATAAAACCAACCCCAAATTGCTTCTGCAGGGGAGTTATAGCCCTGAAGCAGATGAAAAGACCACTTATACCTGTATAAGCAAACATTATCACAAACTTTCTTTTTTTTTTGAAACAGAGTCTCACTCTGTCACCCTGACTGGAGTACAGTGGCATGATCTCAACTCACTGCAACCTCCACCTCCCGGGTTCAAGTGATTCTCCTGCCTCAGTCTCTGGAGTAGCTGAGTCTACAGGCACCTGCCACCACACCCAGCTAATTTTTTTTTTTTTTTTTGAGATGGAGTTTTGCTCCTGTTGACCAGGCTGGAATGCAATGGCTCAATCTTGCGTCACCACAACCTCCACCTCCTAGGTTCAAGTGATTCTCCTGCCTCAGCCTTCCGAGTAGCTGGGATTATAGGCATGTGCTACCACACTCAGTTAATTTTTTTATATTTTTAGTAGAGACAGGGTTTCTCCATGTTGGTCAGGCTGGTCTCAAACACTTGACCTGAGGTGAGCCGCCCGCCTCGGCCTCCCAAAGTGCTGGGATTGCAGGTGTGAGCCACCGTGTCCGGCCCAATTTTTGTATTTTTAGTAGCGATGGGGTTTCACCATGTTGGCCAGGCTGGTCTCAAACTCCTGATCTCAAGTGATCTGTCCACCTCAGCCTCCCAAAGTGCTGGGATTACAGGTGTGAGCCACCACACCCAGCCCATTATCACAAGCTTTCTTATCTCCTGTTTGTTCTCCTGAAAACCCATTAATCTTCCAAAATCGACATTTGTTTTCCCACAGGTGCCTCCTCTCCTTCCCCTTCACCAATTAAGATGGCATATAAGCCCCAAATTCTAGCCAGCCCTTTAAATTATTCATCACAGAATTCTCACATTTGTGTATACTTTGCACATGTGAGTACAAACTGTTTTGTTGTTGTTGTTGTTTGTTTGTTTTTTCTCCTATTGAAGTATCTTTTGTGAGTTTAATTGACAGGCTTTAGCTATTGAATCTAAGAAGTTGGGAAGTTTTTTCTCTCCTACACTCTCAGTTGGTTGGATGAGGCCCATTCACATTACTGAAGATAGTTTCCTTTACTTTTAAGTTCAACTGATTATAGACATTAATCACGTCCACAGATTACCTTCACAGCAACACCTAGATTCGTTTTAGGCCGGGCTCAGTGGCTCATGCCTGTAATACCAGCACTTTGGGAGGCCGAGGCAGGCCGATTACCTGAGGTCAGGAGTTCGAGACCAGCCTGACCAATGTGGAGGAAACCCCATCTCTACTAAAAATACAAAATGAACCAGACATGGTGGTGCATGCCTGTAATCCCAGCTACTCAGGAGACTGAGGCAGGAGAATCACTTGAACCTGGGAGGTGGAGGTTGCTGTGAGCTGAGATCGTGCCATTGTACGCCAGCCTGGGCAACAAGAGCAAAACTTTGTCTCAAAAAAAAGAACAACAACAACAACAACAAATTACTGCCTGGGTGTGGTGATTCTTGCTTGTAACCCCAGCACTTTGGGAGGCAGAGGAGGGCAGAACACTTGAGGTCAGGAGTTCGAGACCAGCCTGGCAAACATGGTGAAATCCTGTCTCTACTAAAAATACAAAAATTAGCTGGGTGTGTTGGTGGCTGCCTGTAATCCCAGCTACTCAGGAGGCTGAAGCAGGAGAATCACTTGAATCCAGGAGGCAGAGGTTGCGGTGAGCCAAGATTGTGCCACTGTACTCCAGCCTGGGTGACAGAGCAAGACTCCATCTTAAAAAAAAAATTAGCCAGGCGTGGTGGTGCACACATGTAATTCCAGCTACTTGGGAGGCTGAGGTAAGAGGACCACCTGAGCCCAGGAGGTTGAGGCTACAGTGAGCCATGACTGCACCGCTGCCCTCTAGCCTGGGTGACAGACTGAGACCATGTCTCAACAACAACAACAACAACAAAAAAGGATGTTCAAGGTTTTCAGGCTTGGAGGCGTGTTTTCCATCTATCCATCCACATTCTTGCCTTGTCCTACTCTTAACAATTACACGTGTATTTCTAACAACTAGTTGGGGTTAAGGATGCAATGTGTGGCTATGTAAGGAAGGTCTACCTG
This sequence comes from Callimico goeldii, assembly GCA_963573925.1. Classification (NCBI taxonomy): domain Eukaryota; kingdom Metazoa; phylum Chordata; class Mammalia; order Primates; family Cebidae; genus Callimico; species Callimico goeldii. Next base: position 5,292 of record CAUYOR010193373.1, read on the forward strand.
CGGATCACCAATGACCTTGGCCCTATACATGCAGTGCTTCAGATAAAAGTAATCCCAGTGGAAGTAGCGCCCTGTCTGTAACAGACAGAGCGGTCTGTTGACCAAAAAATGAATAATCGGTCACTAACAAGAGTAGAAAAAAGAGCAACAAATGACATGAGAAATTTTTCTGAAACGTGAGAGATTTACCGCCTTCCTCTGGGCGGGGACATGCTGACTGGTTGATGCACTTGCTTCAATCAATTGACATTTAAGCAATTAGTCTAACCTTCAGCACAGGTTTACAAGCTTTCTCCATTCGACATAAGAGTTATTTGTCTGGGTTAGTGTTTTCCTGTGTTTCATTTCTATTTTTAGGTTTGGATTTTTTTCTAAGCAACGAGTAGATACGACCTGTAAATTATAAGCTTGGCGTTTTGGCAGCTGCGATCACGAAAACCTGAAGCATGAAGATTAAAAACCCCGCCTGGCCTGGAAGCACTTCACTCACTTTGTTAGACTGGTAACTTGTTGCCAACAGAAACTTAAAAAGAAGCACTTTCTGCAATTAGTGTGGTAACTACCATTAATGGCTTTGTTTTCTCCAGACAAGCCAACAACACTGGCATTAGTCTTTGTCTCGATGAACTAGTTCTGAGAAATGAAAAGCAAGGGAAAGAGAATAGCACCCAGCAGCAAATCCAGCTGCAAAGTGCTTTTTGGTCCTCCAGGGTGAATTAAAACCTTGAACTTAGAAGCCGACATGACAGACTTTACTTCGTGTGTCAGAAATGACCGGTGACACAAGCTTTGTAACCTCCAGTCCAGATCTCACTAAACACCAGATCACTTTCCACAGCCCCTGGGGCACCAAGCTTCAGGGACACCCAGGGCTCCCCAGCTCTCCAGATGGTGGTGCTTCATCCTCTCCCAAAAGACTTCCCTTTGATTCCTCATGGCTCAAGGGGTCTGTAACCCACTTTCCTACATGCAGCTGCAGACCTACAGCTAAGGTAGGACTGAGGGAGGAGGAAATGAATGTTCACCATTGGGCTCTGGCACCAAGTATGTTATCTACTTTATCTCCTTTATCTCTTTACCTCACACAATCCCCGTAAATTAAGCGTCATTATTGTCATCCTCATTTTCTCACTGAGCAAAATGAACTTGAGAGAAACGAAGCAACACACAGCCAGTCTCGCAGCTAGTGAGTGCTGGAAATGAGCTCCTGCCAGCTCCTTTTGAATTCAAACATGGTAGCCTTCATCAATCTGGATTATGAACTAGGATTTTACCTACTTGGTTGACACCAGATAATTTCCCGAGAAAGGGTGGCCTCCTCTCAGCTTATCTGTCACTGAGTGTGCGTGGAGGGTCCGACGGCTTAACTACACAATGACATTTCCCAAGACATTTTTTACTCGGTGCAGACAAGGGAGTATCAACCTGGGCTTTCATCTCCTTGGTGTGGTGAGACACCGACAGGCCATTTAATAAGCGTAGTGCTGCAGTTGAGGGGTGCCAGTAGGCACAGCAGCCTCGGAGGAGAGGAGGTCCTGGCTCACAGGTCCTGAGTTCCCAGATAGCGCAATGAGCTGCCAGTTCCCTTCCAGCACCAGCAGTAACGCACCTAGGGCAACGTGGCTATACCCTTCTCCAGGGGATTTCACACCCATGGTCTCATTTAAACTTCAAACACCATACTCAGAAAATAAAGTTGCAAGGAAACGTTCTTTTCTTCCTTTCTTTTTGAGAGGAAGTCTCATTTTGTCACCCAGGCTGGAGTGCAATGGCACAATCTCAGCTCACTGCAACCTCTGCCTCCCAGGATCAAGCGATTCTCCTGCCTCGGCCTCCCAAATAGCTGCAATTATAGGCACCCGTCACCATGCCGGCTAATTTTTTGTACTTTTAGTAGAGACAGGGTTTCACCAAGTTATCCAGGCTGGTCTCGAACTCCTGACCTTAGGTGATCCACCCACCTTGGTATCCAAAGTGCTGGGGGATTACAGGCGTGAGATACTGTGCCTGGTCGGAAACTTTTATTCTACCTTTCACTCTGTGTGCTAGAACCAGAGGAGCCATTCTATAAGCCTGTTCCCGGCTAATTGCAGTTAATAAATACATAATGCTAGTTTGAGCGTCCACAGGAACCAGACTGTTTCTTAGTCTCACTTAAACTTATGAGGACTTGAGCTGAATAATTTGAAGTGACAGTTGATCTATGAAAGATTCCCAAATGATGAATTCAAAGCACTCACTCACAAGTGCCATTCAGAGATGGTGGTACCCCTACCACTCCACTGAGGAAGCTCTTTATATGGCCATCAGAAGCACTTGGTTGGCCAAATCCAGTAAAAAGTTTTCTGCTTATTTATTTATTTATATTTATTTATATTTTATATTTTTATTTTTGAGACAGTCTCACTCTGTCGCCCAGGCTGGAGTGCAATGCTGTGATCTCTGCTCACTGCAGCTTCCACTTCTTGGGTTTAAACAATTCTCCTGCCTCAGCCTCCTGAGTAGCTGGGATTACAGGCACGCACCACCATGCCTGGCTAATTTCTGTATTTTTAGTAGAGACGGGGTTTCACCATGTTGATCAGGCTGGTCTCGAATTCCTGACCTTGTGATCTGCCTGCCTCAGCCTCCCAAAGTTCTGGAATTACAGACGTGAGCCACCACACCCAGCCCTATTTATTTATGTTTTTTTTGACAAGATCTTGCTCTGTCACCCAGGCTGGAGTGCAGTGGCACAATCATGGCTGATGGTAGCCTCAACCTCCCAGACTCAAGTCAACTTCCCATCTCAGCCTCCTGAGTAGCTGGGACTGCAGGTATAAGTCACCACACTTGGCTAATTTTTTGTAGACATGGAGTTTCACTGTGTTGACCAAGCTGGCCTCAAATTCCTGGGCTCAGGCATCCCTCCCATCTTGGGCTCCCAAAGTACTGGGATTATAGGCTTGAGATACCACGCCCAGCCCGATAAACATTTTTCAATCTTCATCGTACTGGAGGTTAGCAATTCACACATGTGACCAGTGACTCCTTATAACACTCTTTTTGGTACCTCTGACACTATAACTGGATTTTCTGCCACCTGTCTGGCTGTACCTTTTTCATTTTCTTTGTTAACTTACCGGCTGGTACCCAACAACTAAATACAATGAGTTCCTCCGATGTCAGTCCCTGGGTCCTCTTCTTTTCTCATTGTATACTTTCTGCTTGGGGCAGTCTCATCCCTTCCTATTGGTTTTTCCCTGTGATTCACAGATTTATACCACCAATCTAGTTTTTTCATATATCATGAGATATGTATATCCAACTAGTATTTAATATCTCCACTTGGAAGCCCTACAGGCATCTTACACCTGACATGTCAAAACTGAAGCCAGCCTTTGATCTTCATTGCCCTTCTCCTTGCAGCATCCTTCATTATTTCTCCACTCAGCTAATGGCACCACCAACTCCCAAAAGCACAAGCCAGTAACCTGAAGCCATCCTTGATAACTCCCTCTGTCACCTACTACATTCACACCAGGTCTAGTCTCAAAGGTTCTGTCTCCACCATGTCTCAAATCCATACTTCTCTGCCATCAACTGCTCCAAACTAGCATCTTCTCTCCCCTAACCTATCGCCTATAACCACCTAACCAGTCTCTCTTCTCTTTTGTCCTTCTTCCATTAATTCTCTTTTTTAAAGGTAATTTAGAGCATGAATTAAAATTCTTCAGTAGCTTTCCAATGTATTAGGGCAGAATCTAGAATCCTTACTTAGGCCTTTCTCTCTCTCTCTCTCTCTCTCTCTCTCTCTCCCCCCTTCTTTCTTTCATTCTTCTTTCTTTCTTTCTGTTGAGATGGAGTTTTACTCTTGTTGCCCAGGCTGGAGTACAATGGTGTGATCTTGGCTCACTGCAACATCTGCCTCCCCAGGTTCAAGTGATTCTCCTGCCTCAGCCGCCCCAGTAGCTGGGATTACAGGTGCTCACCACCACGCCCAGCTAATTTTTTTTCTTTTTTAGTAGAGATGGGGTTTCACTATGTTGGCCAGGCTGGTCTCAAACTCCTGACCTCAGGCAGTCCACCCGCCTCAGCCTCCCAAAGTGCATGGATTACATGTGTGAGCACTGCACCTGGATTAGGCTCTTTTCAAGCCATTCTTTTCCCTCCCTAACCATGCTTCAGCCACCTCTTCATTTATAGCCAAGCTCTTTCTGACTACAGGGCTTTTGCATCACTGTTTCCTTTGCCTGGAATTCTCTTCCCTCCTCTTGCCTTGCCTTTCTCCTTCCCCATGCACTAGTTGCCTGGCTAACTTCTACTTACCTTCAAGCCTCCATATTCTCCTCTCAGAGAAGCTTTTCTTAACCTTCCAATCTAAAATAGGTCCAGCTGGGTATGGTGGCTCGTGCCTGTAAACTGGGCACCTTGAGAGGCTGAGGTGGAAGGATCACTTGAGGCCAGGAGTTCCAGATCAGTCTGGGTTACACAGCAAGACCCCAACTCTAATAAAAAAATAAAATAGGTCCCTCCTTATCCTTCTTTCTTATAACTTTTCATTCATAATGTTTACTACAGTTTGGAATTATAATTGTACATTTAGTGGTATATTAATTTGTTCAACATCTTTTTTCTCCATAGAATGAAAGGTCCCTGGGAAGACAAATCACATGTCTTTTGTGTACTGCATATGCCCATCCACACTAACCAAAGTGCCTGCGACATAACAGACCTTTAATGATTGTTGAATGATGAATAAATTAACGTCCTCTTGTTAGGCATACTTGATAGTGAAACTAGACATCAGAGCCAGTTGCCGGTAAATATTTAAGTCAGTTATATATTGTGGCTGTGTCCCCACCCAAATCTCATCTTGAACTGTGGTTCCCATAATCCCTCACATATCATGGGAAGGACCCAGTGGGAGGTGATTGGATCATGGGGGCAGTTACCCTCATGCTGTTCTTGTGATAGTGAGTTATTTTCCCCTACTTTGCTCCGCACTCCTCCTTGCTGCAGCCATGTAAAGAAGGACATGTTTGCTTCCCCTTTATCATGATTCTAAGTTTGCTGAGGCCTCCCCATCCATACTGGAACTGAGTCAATTATACCTCTTTCCTTTATAAATTACCCAGTCTTGAGTATGTCTTTATTACCAACATCAGACTGGACTAATATGGTCAGCTCGTGTAGATCCCCCTTGCTGGGATTCTAGGCTCACCAACCAGCTTTTTGATAATATGCCTTTTCATTTCTAATTTAAATAGACTCGAGTCCCATGGAGGCTGTAATTGAGCTTTAACACCCAAATTCCTGATTTACTGGCTCCCCTAGAGCCACATGCCTCAGCCCCTGAAGGATCCCCAACTACTTTTCAGGTTCCACTTCTTCCCCCGCCACCCCACTCTCTGCTCCTCTGGAAGGATGTTGTCTGTCCCCAGGAGCTCTCCCTGGGGCTTTCCAAAATGATCAAGCCCTCAAGGATCCACTAATGCTCTGTCCCTTTCATCCGCACTATGCTACGGATTTCTCCGAGGACACTTTTTGTTCCAAAAACCCAACTCAAACTAGTTGAGCACAAAGGAGACCTTGTTAATTCTCATAACCCTGGAAGAGACAGAGCCAAATCTTGAGGGAAGCTGGAAGCGAGAATCTCTGTTATCTGGCTCTTGCCCTCTGCCTCTCATCTCAGCTCTTCTCTTCCTGTTGGCTTCATCTTCTCTTTTTCAGACAACTTCTCTCCATGTATTTGGGGACGTGGCTGTAACTTCCCTCAGATTTTTCTAAATAAACCTGGTGGAGGAAGGCTCTTTCCTGTCTGGGATGTGGCAAATGGGACTTCATGCCCAAGTCCGACATTTCAGCCCTATGTGGTCAAGGGTAGGGACTCACAGGTCTGGAATGGTGAGGAAAAGTCTGCCGTAGGAAGGGAGGAGGGAGGTGCAATACCAGAAAAAGGGAAAAGATACGAGGCAGTGTTAGCAGATGCCTGCCACACTATTGTTTATGCAGAAATGATAAGGTTGCCTTTATGAGTTGAATTGTGTCCCCAAAAAAGATATGTTTAGGCCAGGTGTGGTGGCTCACACCTGTAATCCCAGCACTTTGGGAGGCCAAGGCAAGAAGGTGGTTTGAGCCCAGAAGTTTGAGATCAGCCTGGGCAACATGATGAGACCCCCATCTCTACAAAAAATTTTAAAATTAGCTGGATATGGTGGCAGGAGCCCATGGTCCCAGCTACTCGGGAGGCTGAGGAGGGAGGACCACTTGAGCCTGGAAGGTCAAGACTGCAGTGAGCCCTGATTTTACCACTGCACTGTAGCCTGGGTAATAGACTGAGACCCTGCCTCAAAAAAAAAAAAAGGTATGGCCAGGCAGGGTGGCTCATCCCAGTAATCTCAGCACTTTGGAAGGCCAAGGCGGGCAGATCACAAGGATATGAGTTCGAGACCAGCCTGGACAACATGGTGAAACCCCATTTCTACTAAAAATACAAAAATTAGCCAGGCATGATGGCAGGCACCTGTAATCTCAGCTACTCCAGAGGCTGAGGCAGGAGAATCCTCGAACCCAGGAGGCAGAGGTTACAGTGAGCTGGGATCACGCCACTGCACTACAGCCTGGGCGACAGAGTGAGACTCCGTCTCAAAAAATAAAAATAAAAAAAAAAAAGATATGTTCACTTCGCTGCTAATTAAGTTAAGATACTGAATCTGCAAAGGCCAAGGTCAACCTTCCTGAGCCTGTCTGGAGGTGTCTAACAGAAAGGTAGATGACATCTGTCTCCATGACATCACCTTGTTCCTTTCCATGGACAAAATGGATTCAGGGGCTGGGCAAGGTGGCTTATGCCTGTAATCCCAGCTACTAGGGAGGCTGAGGCACAAGAATTGCTTGAACCCAGGAGGCAGAGGTTGCAGGGAGCTGAGATGGTACCATTGCACTCCAGCCTGGGAGACAGAGTGAGACTCTGTCTCAAAAATAAAAAGAATAATGAAATGGGCTGAGCCTGGTAGCTCACGCCTATAATCCCAGCACTTTGGGAGGCTGAGGCAGGCCGATCATGAGGTCAGGATTTCGAGACCAGCCTGGCCAATATGGCAAAACCTCGTCTCTACTAAAAATACAAAAATTAGTCAGGCCTGGTGTTGCACGCCTGTAATCCCAGCTACTTGGGAGGCTGAGGCAGGAGAATCTCCTGAACCCGGGAGGCAGATGTTGCAGTGAGCCAAGATTGGGCCACTGCACTCCAGCCCAGGAGACAAGAACAAAACTCAATCTCAAAATAAATAAATACACAAAATAAAAAAAGATGGATTCAGATCGTAACACTCTTCCTTGCCAAGGACCCTCCTCTAATTGAGGATTGGAATTATACGTGGCTGTTTTCCCACTTTATCCCTCATGGCTGCTGTAATTTTTATTTTATCTTTATCCTACAGAAACACTCCCAACAGATTAACTCTACGATTATGTAGTTGTGGCTTCAAATGCCCAAGAATACTTGTGCTTGGGTATAACTTTTTGTACCCCTAAGTAGTTATGAGTGTCTGTTTGTGTGCATGGATGCTTTGCTTCAAATGAGTTGCTTTTACAATGGGATAACCTTGTGCCATATGTTGGGCAAATATCTTGGCCATAATTCACAAGCAACTGACACATTAATAGATTCTCTGCCCATTCTCATTGTGGAGATTCTGTGTTAGTGGCCTTTGTCTACCATGGAACTGACAGAGGGGCAGGATTAGCTCACTGACGCTCAGAACACAAGTGACGAGGGATTTCATGAAAACAAAGCCAAACAAACGAGGCAGCTTCCACGGGCACCTGGCTGAATAAATTAAACTTGATTGAATCCTCTATTATAATGACGATAGAAAAGGAGGTAAAATATGCCTTTCCTAATGAGTTTCTTTACAGTCATTTACTATTTAAAACTTGCTATTCCAGGAAAGCTGCAATCGTGGAAGACTGCTTTGACTGGGTCTTGAAGACTCTAACAAAATCTCTGGCTCACAGAAGCATTTTGCATAGTTATTGGACAATGTTGCTTCAAAGCCAAGCTAGCAAGGGAACCCTACGCTCTCTTCCTCTTGGCCTGCCCTAGGTACTGAGTGGTCACAGGAAGATGAGCTCAAAGCAGGAGAAACTAAATGTGCCAAGCAGGGAAAAGACTGAATCAAAGTAACAATCTAAAAAGGACTATAAAATAGGAACAACATAGATGCAGCTTTTACATGAAAGAAGAAGAAACAGCACCAAGGTTTACTAATAAGCTTGGCATAAAGAAACACTGCTGGCCAGGCACAGTGGTTCACACCTATATTCACAACACTTTGGGAGGTTGAAGCAGGAGGATAACTTGAGGCAGGAGTTCGAGACCAGCCTATCACTACTTAAAATGTAAACATTTAGCTGGGCATGGTGGTGTGCTCCTGTAGTCCCAGTTACTGGGGAGGCTGAGGTGGGAGGATTTGAGCCCTGAAAGTCAAGGCTACAGTGAGTTAAGATCCTGCCACTGCACTCTAACCTGGGCGACAGCAAGACCCCCGTCTCTAAGGAAAGAAATAGAAACACATCCGTAATTGAATTTAGCATTATCTATGGATCTTTAATTTGCCATGAATTATCATTATCAGTCAGCATGAGGTACCAAATATAAAACTACAAAGGAAAAAAAACTTTTCACTTTGTATAAATGAATGCATACAGCATTAAAAGAGTGCCCTTTGAGGGCTGGGCATGGTGGCTCCTGTAATTCCAGCACTTTGGGAGGCTGAGGCAGGTGGATCATGAGGTCAGAAGTTCGAGACCAGCCTGGCCAGCATGGTGAAACCCCATCTCTACTAAAAACACAAAAATTAGCCAGGCATGGGGGTGTGTGCCTGTAGTCCCAGCTACTCCAGAGGCTGAAGCAGGAGAATCACTTGAATCCGGGAGGCGGAGGTTGCAGTAAGCTGAGATCATAACACTGCACTCCAGCCAGGGCCACAGAGCAAGACTCCATCTCAAAAAAAAAAAAGAAAAGGAAGAGTGCCCTTTGGAAAGGTGAATGTCTACATAGTGTGAGTTTAATGGAGTCACATTTGTTTATTTGTTTAAATAGAAATTCCCCTCAAGCCCCCCCGCCCACCCACTGTCATTGCACTCTCTTCCCACTGTGGACATCCACCAATAGTTTGTCGTTTGAAATATACAAAGGCAGCAAGGTAGGGCCCAGAAAAAAAGAGTTAAAATATACTGGGATTAAACTGTTACCGAGGAGTCAAATGGGTAACTGAGGTTAGCGTTCCCCCATTAGTACCTTGTAGCTGAGCAGAGAATTAGCTACTCACCTTCATGTAAGATTGATGTTTGATTTCTTTGTGGGATCGGAGGGCCCACCCCTAACAGGAAGTGACTAAGGGTCATATAGAGTAGAATAAACAAAGCATGTGAAAGAGCGTGAGAGGCACAGAGGCAGCATGTGCGGTGAGAACACTTACTGAACATATTACAGAAAATTATTATTACTGCCACTTCCTAAGCTGTAAACTTTTCCAATAAATTTTTTTTCTTTTTTTTTTTTTTTAAGACGGGGTTTCACCATGCTGGTCAGCAGATCACCTGGTCTTGAACTCCCGACCTCAGGTCATCCGCCGGCCTTGGCCTCCAAAGTGCTTGGATTACAGGCATGAGCCACCACGCCCGGCCTACTTTTCCAATAAATTAACTGAGTTTTATGAGCCTCAGAGTCCTCATCTATAAAACTAGGGTCAACATAGCACTGCCTTGAGATGGTTGTGGAAGCTAAATACAAAATATAATTATTGAGCCATTTTGCCATTGAAAGTAATGGCAAAATCTACAATTACTTTTGTACGAACCTAAAAATATAAACATGAGCATATGAGACCTGGAATGCATTTTAAAATGTGTACTGCCAAAACTGGGCACAGTGGTGTGTGCCTGTAGTCCCACTTACTTGGGAGGCTGAGGCAGGAGAATTGCTTGAACCCAGAGGCAGAGGTTGTGGTGAGTTGAGATCACGCCATTGCACTCCAGCCTGGGCAACAAGAGCAAAACTCCATCTCAAAAAAATATATATATGTATACATTTATATACACACATATATATATACATATACAAATATATATTTATATACTTATATTTATATACAAATATTTTTGGAGACAGAGTCTCACTTTGTCAATCAGTCTGCAGTGCAGTGGTACAATCTTGGCTCACTGCAACCTCCACCTCCTGGGTTCAAGTGATTCTCCTGCCTCAGCCTCCCAAGTAACTGGGATTACAGGTGCCTGCCACTGAGCCAGGCTACTTTTTTTTTTTTTTTTTTTGTATTTTTAGTAGAGATGGAGTTTCACCACCTTGGCCAGGCTGGTCTTGAACCCCTGACCTCAGGTGATTTGCCCACCTCGGCCTCCCAAAGTCCTGGTCCCAGCTATATATATATTTTTTGGGATGGAGACTCACTCTATCACCCAGGCTGGAGTGCAGTGGTGCAATCTTGGCTCACTGCAACCTCCACCTCCTAGGTTCAAGCGATTCTCCTGCCTCAGCCTCCCCAGTAGCTGGAATTACAGGTGCCCACCACCACACCCAGCTAATTTTTGTATAGTAGTAGAGACGGGATTTCACTATGTTGGTCAGGTTGGTCTCAAACTCCTGACTTCAAATGATCTGCCTGCCTCAGCCTCCCAAAGTGCTGGGATTGCAGGCATGAGTCACCGTGCCCAGCCTAGATAGTAAATATTTTAAACTTTTCAGTAAATATTTTTACTCACTATTGCAACTATTCATGCCAGCAGCCATTGTAGCAAAAAAGCATTCATAGGCAATATATAATGCATGAGTATGGAAGTGCCCCAATAAAACTTTTTTTTTCTTTTGGAGACGTTCTTGCTGCATCTCCCAGGCTGGAGTGCAGTGGCGTGATCATGGATCACTGCAGCCTTGACCTCCTGGGCTCAAGCAGTCCTCCTGCCTCAGGCCCCAGAGTAGCTGGGACTATAGGCTACACCAGCACACTCCACTAAATTTTGTATTTTCAGTAAAGACAGGGTTTAGCCATGTTGCCCAATCTGATCTGGAGATCCTGGGCTCAAGCAATCCACCCACCTCCCAAAGTGCTGGGATTACAGGCGTGAGCCACTGTGTCCAGTCATTTTTTTTTTCTTTTGAGACAGGATCTTGCTCTGTTTCTCATGCTGGAATGGAGTGGCACAATCACAGCTCACTGTAGCCTCGACATTCCAGGCTCAAGTAATCCACTTCAGCCTCCAGAGTAGCTGGGACCACAGTCATGCCGACTACGCCTGGCTAATGTAGAGATGGGGTCTCACTATGTTGCCAAGGCTGGACTTGAACTCCTGGACTGAAGCAATTCTCCTGCCTCAGCCTCCCGAAGTGCTGGGATTACAGGTGTGAGCCACTGAACCCTGCCTTCAATTGTACTTAGTAAATACTAGCAGTTACTTTCCCAAGCATTGAAAACTATTCTACAACACGAGTTTTAAGGATGGCATAACAATCCATATAGATTTTTGTGATTGATTTAACAAAGTCTCTAATGTTGGACATTTGGTTTATCCTTATTTGCTTACCTCAACAGGTGCTCATAATTATTTCGTGGAAATTATTTTTAAAGTGGGTATGAGAAAACAAAATAAAAATAAATAAAGCGGGGATAAGAAAAAGAAAAATTGTTCATAGGCCATTTACCCAGAGATTATCACTGCCCTCCTCATTATTATGTATGTTTTCTTCAGGCTTATGATTACCTTTATTATTTATTGTTATTATATATATTTTTTGGGACAGAGTCTTGCTCTGTCGTCACCCAGGCTGATGTGCAATGGCAATGGCATGATCTCAGCTCACTGCAACCTCCACCTCCCGGGTTCAAGTGATTCTCCTGCCTCAGCCTCCCGAGTAGCAGGCATTATAGGCATGTGCCACAGCACCCAGCTAATTTTTGTATTTTTGGTAGAGACAGGCTTTCCCATGTTTGCCAGGATATATTATTACCTTTAAATAAAGCTGGGGTTACACCGTACATCCTATTTTGTAACCTGAATTTTCACTTCTCACAATGATGAAGGTCTCCACCTCTGAGATTCTAAACTTAAAATTATTGATCTTTGACTTCTATTATTCTAGTTTAACTTCTGCCTTCTCACTGTCTCACATCTACTCCCATAAGGGAGACTGCACTTACCATCTGGTCCTCTTGCGTTATATTTCTTACTATAAAACTACAAAGTGGTACCTGGTTGCACATCAGTCTCTTAGGAGTTTGGTTACTGTTAGCTCTCACTGTGAGCCTGAGTGATCACCTCAACTGTCCTAGCAAAATAGGGGCGTTGGGGCCATCCAAAGCTGAGGATTTGGGCATTACAACCTAAATAAAGTAACGCAATACTGTCTGAGTAGCTGGGATTACAGGTGCCTGCAACCATGCCCAGCTAATTTTTGTATTTTTAGTAGAAACAGGGTTTCACCAGTTTGGCCAGGCTGGTCTTGAACTCCTGACTTCAGGTGATCCATCCAAATCGCTCTCCCAAAGTGCTGGGATTTCAGGCTTGAGTCACTGCACCCGTCAGTATTTATCATTTTAAATGGCAAACAACTCTAAATGGCTCTGGTGGAGAGCAAGTTCAGACATGGTTGCTGGAAACTGGCTAAGAGTAGAAGCCCCTTGGAGTGTTCTTTGAAGTGCTGGCTTTAGTTATACAAAATGCTAAATTGCCTCTCCCACTGTCAACATAGCCTTTCATACCTCTTCCTGTTTATGTTATCAAGGAGTTAGTATGTAGACTTCAGAATTCAGTTTTGATCTGTTCTTGATTAAACCTTGGTTTATAGAACTATGGTAGTTTTTCACATCGTTGAGAAAAAGTTGAACTATTGTAACAGTGGATTTTCTATGTATATAGATGCTTCTACAGTTGATTTAATTTTTTTTTTTTTTTTTTTTTTTTGGGAGACAGATTCTTGCTTCTTCTCAGGCTGGAGTGATCTCGGCTCACTGCAACCTCCACCTCCCGGTACAAGCCCTAATGTGGCCCTCTGTCAACTAGACCTCAAAGTCTTTGCTTTATATGCGTATTTCCAATAAAAAATTACAAGGATTATTAAAAGTCCTTTTATTTTTACTTACTTATTTATTTATTTATTTTTAGAGACAGAGTCTTGCTCTGTTGCACAGGCTGGATGGAGTTCAGTGGTGCAATCATAGCTTAGTGCAGCCTCCAACTCATGAGCTCAAGTGATCCTCCCACTTCAGCCTCCAGAGAATCTGGAACTACACATGAATGCCACCATGCCTCAGTCTCCCAAGTAACTGGGATTACAGGCACCTGCCACCATGGTAATTTCTGTTTTTTTTTTGTTTTTTTTGTTTTTGAGACAGAGTCTTGCTCTGTTGCCCAGGATGGAGTGCAATGGTGTGATCTGGCTCACTGCAACCTCCACCTCCTGGGTTCAAGCGATTCTCCTGCCTCAACCCCCCAGTTAGCTGGGATTACCCTGCCACCACACCCAGCTAATTTTTGTATTTTTAATAGAGATGGAGTTTCACTGTGTTGGGCAGGCTGGTCTCCAACTCCTGACCTCGTGATCTGCCCGCCTCGGCCTCCCAAAGTGCAGGGATTACAGGCATGAGCCACTGAATTTCTGTATTTTTTAGTAGAGATAGGGTTTCACCATGTTACCCAAGGGTGATCTCCAACTCCTGACCTCAAGTGATCTATCTTCCCTGGTCTCCCAAAGTGCTGGGATTACAGGCGTGAACCACCACACCCAACTTTGATATAAATTTCTAAAAATCTCAATGTGTTTGGCTCCCATTATTATGCTCAGAGTCAGGCACTAGCACATACTAGACCATCAGCTTGACTGATTTGAAAAGACCACTGAAATCCGTGGTTTGCTGCCCATCCTCTGTGTCTGCTCTGGCCAATAAAAAGAAACTTGGATGCACTTAATTTATGAAGACAAGCATTCGTTGATCTGGAAGCTGAATGATAAATGTGAATCTGATGACACTGTACCCCTGTGGATAACGGCAGGCTGGGTATAGCATGTTAGCTGTCATATTCTGTGTACTCCCTGTGACATGGGCACTTCCCTTTCATCTCAGCGAGGCCAAAGCAGAGGCACAGAAACCTGAACACAAACATGAAAAACACCTTACCATCTGGGAGTCAGGGGCAGGTTCGGGCACATCCGTTCCTCTGGCATTTGAGCAGCTGTTTTCCACAACATTAACTTAGCACAGCAGGGGTAAATCAGATTAAAAACCAATAAAAGTAGTCTCTTCATCCCACCCTCAACCTCCTCCTACTTCACCAAAATCCAGTAAAATACTGAATGCGACCCTTTCTCAACTAGACCTCAAAAATCTTCTTTGCTTTATATGCGTATTTCCAATAAAAAATTACAAGGACTGTTAAAAGCCCTTTTATTTTTACTTATGTATTTATTTATTTTTAGAGACAGGGTATCACTCTGTTGCCCAGGCTGGAGTTGACTGGTGCGATCATAGCTCAGTGCAGCCTCCAACTCTTGAGCTCAAGTGATCCTCCCACTTCAGCCTCCAGAGAAGCTGGGACTACAGGTGCATGCCACCATACCAGGCTAATAAAAGAATTAAAAAACCAAAAGAGGTTTTTGAAGAGTTTTGTTGGCGGCCACAGTGGCTCACGCCTGTAATCCTAGCACTTTGGGGGGCCAATACAGGTGGATCACCTGAGGTCAGGAGTTCGAGACCAGCCTGACCAACATGGAGAAACCCCATCTCAACTAAAAATACAAAATTAGCCAGGTGTGGTGGCACATGCCTGTAATCCCAGCTACTCAAGAGGCTGAAGCAGGAGAGTTGCTTGAATCTGGGAGGCGGAGGTTGCAATGAGCCAAGATCGCATCATTGCACTCCAGCCTGGGCAACAAGAGTGAAACTCCCTCTCAAAAAAAAAAAAAAAAGAAAGCCAGGCGCAATGTCATGCCTGTAATCCCAGCATTTTGGGAGGCTGAGGTGGGCAGATCCCCTGAGGTCAGGAGTTCGAGACCAGCCTGACCAACGTGGAGAAACCCTCTCTACTAAAAATACAAAAATGCGCTGGGTTACATTTATTGATGTGCATATGTTATATGTTGAACCAGCCTTGCATCCCAGAGATGAAGCCGACTTGATCTTGATGGATAAGCTTTTTGATGTGCTGCTTGATTCGGTTTGCCAGTATTTTATTGTGGATTTTCGCATTGATGTTTATCAGCAATATTGGCCTGAAATTTTCTTTTTTAGTTGTCTCTTTGCCAGGCTTTGGTATCAGGATGATGTCGGCCTCATAAAATGAGTTAGGGAGGATTCCCTTTTTTCCTACTTCTTTTTAGCCGGGCGTGGTGGCACATGCCTGTAATCCCAGCTACTCAGGAGGCTGAGGCAGGAGAATTGCTTGAACCCGGGAGGCGGAGGTTGTAGTGAGTCAAGATCAAGCCATAGCACTGCAGCCTGGGCAACAAGAATGAAACTCTGTATAAAAACAAAAACAAAAACAAACAAAAAAAGAGTTTTGTTGAGTCAGGGTCTTGCTATGTTGCCCAGGCTGGTCTCAAACTCCTAGCTTCAAGCAATCCTCCTGCCTCAGCCTCCTAAAGGGTTGTTATTACAGGCCTGAGCCACCATGCCTGGCCTTAAAGTCCTTTTAAAATACAAGACAAGAAACATTTGGCTGAGTGTGGTGGCTCACACCTGTTATTTCAACACTTTGGGAGGCCAAGGTGGGCGGATCACCTGAAATCAGGGGCTTGAGACCAGCCTGGTCAATATAGTGAAACTTCATCTCTACCAAAAATACAAAAATTAGCCAGGCATGGTGGCATGTGCCTGTAATCCCAGCTACTCAGGAGGCTGAGGCAGGAGAATCACTTGAACCCGGGAGGTGGAGGTTGCAGTGAGCCAGGATTGCACCATTGCACTCCAGCCTGGGCGACAGAGTGAGACTTGGTCTCAAAAAAAAAAAAAAGATTTACTGAACATCTAGTACATACCATGCAGTGTAATGTGTGTGGTTTTATTTATCTCAGCATAACCCTGGGAAGCAGTCTATTAGCAGACACAGGGGACAAGGCATAGCATAATCAGCTAACACACCCAGGGCCAAATATCATAAATAGCAGAATTCAAATTAAAGCCACCCTCCAAGCCATGTCCTTCCCATTATCACACTACTGCATGTCTACAGCACAGTTGATGGGCATAACCCTTCTTAGCAACAGTGAGCAGCTGAGCAGAAAGTAATTGCAGGAGGCAAAGCCAAGAGGAAAACTGCTGAGAGTGCTGACGAGTAGGTGGAGAGAACAGAAGCACACACCATAGGGTGCAATTTTAGTGAGCTTTGTTTTCCCTCAATGGAGGTATGTTCAGACCCAGGCCTGTTTCATTCATTCCCCCTGCTGGGGCACTGAATGGCTTGGACTCAGGAGTTGGGAAGGACATGGGGGAAGTTGCTTTCCCGGTGGTGAGGACCGTGGCCACCATGTGTGTACAGCAAGAACAGGGTAACAGAAGGGCCAGCATGGGGACGCGGTGCAACGGTGTACCGAGGGACAGGAGCGTGAACCAGAACCACAGGACTGAGCTCCACTGGTTCCCAGCGAGGTGCCGGTGGGGGTGGGGGTGCCTCCTGGAAGCCAGACGCAGCGCCCAGGGGCAGTGTGAGGAGGTCTTCCTCGGACCTCAGGGTTTGGGCAGGGATAGCGGGTGACCTGTGTGCTGGCTCTCCAGAAACCGAAAGCAGCAAGAGACACTTGGGCTCTGTTTTCAGTTGTTTTGGTGGTTTGTTTTGTTTTTGTAGGCACTCAGTGGTTGGCTGGAAATAAAGGTGGAGGAACTGGGCAGTTCAAAGGCAGGGAGGGCTTTCCCCATCCCCACCCCACCCACCCCACCCCCTTTCATTCAGAAAAGCCACAAAATCGTGGCCCCAGGGTGTGTGTGAAAGAAGCAAGGAGTGACTCCACCCAGCTCTTCTGGAGCAGAAGGAGGCTGTGGGCCTGGTGTCTTTGTGCATGCATTCCTGTGTGTGCCTGTGTGTGCGCACTTGCTGGGGTGCTCAAGGGTGGGGGGAGCTGGCTGAGCAGACCGAGGAGATGGAGGGAGGTGGAGGAAGGTGGCTGCCATAGAGCTCTGGCTCTGGCTGACCTGAGCCTCTTTCTGAAGCTGCAGCTGCACTTTGGGGCCAGGCACTGTTGACACTATGGGTGTAAACGTGTGGCCAACAGCAGAATAGAGACTCAGAGTCTTGAGAAAGAAAGTGGTGACTTCCCCCTTTTTCTTCCTTCTTTCCCCTACAGAGCCTGCCATGTAGGGGCAGAGGTATGGACAAGCCATCATTATAATACTAACAGCAAAGGGCTGGGCATGATACGTGGAAACACCATTGGCTCTAGAACTCAGGGCATTTGGTATGGTGGCAGGCAGGGATCCAGATGTAGTATTTGTTATCTATTGCTGTGTAATGAATTAGCTTAAAGTATAGTAGCTTAAGAAAAGAAATGTTTATTATCTCAGTTTCTTTGGGTCAGAAATACGGGTGTGGCTTAGCTGGGTGCTTTCTGGTGAAGGTATTTTCATGAGGTTGCAGTTGTGCCACCAGCTGGGGCTGCCATTTGATCTGAAGGCTCAACAGTGGGGGACTGGAGTCCAAGCTCCCTCACTTGGTCACCAGCAGGATTCAGTTCCTTGAAGGCTGTTGCCTAGAGGCCTCCCTCTTTCCCTCCTTACAGGCCCTTCTCACAGGGCAGTTCATGACATGCAGTTGACTTTCTGCAGAGCATCCAAGTGAGAAAGAGCCCTAAGAAAGAAGGGACAGTCTTTATATAACCTAATCTCAGAAGTGACGTCCCATCCCTTCTGCAAGGTTCTATTATTCAAAATTGCATCAGTAAATCCAGCTCACTCAAGGGAAAGGGATTACTAGGAGGCGGGGGTCACTGGGGGCCATTCTAGAGGCTGCCTGTCACAGTATCCAAGCTGAGACCTGCGGAATGACAGGAGTTCACCAGTCAGGGGGGCAGGAGGGAGTTGGGGGATGGTAGGTGCAGTGAACTGCAGCTGTAACTCAGGAGGTAAGCCCAGAGAGAGCACTGCCTGGGGAGCACTGCCTGTGGTGGGGCCGTGCAGTGGAGAGGCCAGCAGGGCCCAGAACTTGTACAGTCTTTTAACCTGGGTTTGCAAGGGTGGACTTTATCCTGGAAATATGAGGAGCCTCAAGTTAGAGGCTAACAGTTAAGATCTGGCTTTAGAATGATTACATTGCAGGCCCAGTGCAGTAGCTCATGCCCGTAATCCCAGCACTTTGGGAGGCTGAGGCAAGCAGATTATCTGAGGTCAGGAGTTTGAGACCAGTCTGGTGAAACTCTGGCTCTACTAAAAATACAAAATATTAGCTGGGCGTGGTGGCAGTAGAGGCTGAGGCAGGAGAATTGTTTTAGCCCGAGAGTTGGAGGAGGTTGAGACTGTATCAGAAGGAGAGGAGAGGGGAGGGGAGGGGAGGGA
>CAUYOR010193374.1:0-47799 GCA_963573925.1 Callimico goeldii
AAGATACAGATATTGTGGATGAAGCCATCTATTACTTCAAGGCCAATGTCTTCTTCAAGAACTATGAAATTAAGAATGAAGCTGATAGGACCTTGATATATATAACTCTCTACATTTCTGAGTGTCTGAAGAAACTCCAAAAGTGCAATTCCAAAAGCCAAGGTGAGAAAGAAATGTATACACTGGGAATCACTAATTTTCCCATTCCTAGAGAGCCCGTTTTCCACTTAATGCGATTTATGCCAAACCTGCACACAAACAGGAAGATGAAGTGATGAGAACCTGTTTACAACAGCTAAGGCAAGAGACTGGACTGAGACTTTGTAAGAAAGCTTTCGACCCTCAGAATGATAAACCCAGCAAGTGGTGGACTTGCTTTGTGAAGAGACAGTTCATGAACAAGAGAGTCTTTCAGGACCTGGACAGTGAAGGGAGCTCGGGCAGCCACCATCTCCAGATTCCTGGGCAGCATTTTCCAGCAAGATATACACAATCTTTTGCCTTTATTTCATAAAGTTTTATACAGAAGAGAGAAGAGCATGTCTTTACTTGAGAAACTCTTGATCAAGAGTTCGGGTAGGAGAAAAGAAAGCGTGTTATCAAGGGTGATTTGAAATTTTCTGCAGTATTAAGCTGGCGCTTAATAAGAATAAGTAATAATAAAGAAATTTCTAACAAAAAAATTTATAAGGTTGGTAAGACCCCATTCAGATTCTATGACCAATGCTTGGTCCTCTAATGAAAAACTTGAGAAGTTTTCTTTTTAACAAGAATTAAAACTAGGATGATTTCAAAATAAAAAACAAATGATCAACGACTGAAGGATCCTGAAATTTTTATTTCCAGAATTTTTAAAGTTCTTTCTGTTTATCCTTACCAGACTCTCTCCTCAGTGAATATTTCATACAGTGCTGAGTGTCCACACTCTGGTCCATTTCTCAAAGATAGTGTACTTAAAGGGTTTTATTTTCTTCTTGAGATAATAGCATCTTCATATTTTTAAGTCACCAATTTGAGTAGATACACAATAGCTTCACACACACACACACACACACACACACACACACACCCCACTCCTTGTTCACCCAATACAGATTGCATTTTCTACATAAGTGCATTTAAGTAATCTGAGTATTTCAAGTGGGCAGAAAAGAAAGGCTCAAATGCATCAAAACAAATTAAATAATTTAATTATTATTCAATAATTAAACTCATTGAATAATACCAATGAATATATGTGATGCAAGTTTATGTTGCAAATCACTTAGCTCAATTGCAGATAAAACACTGATATACCTAACAGAAAGAAATATATTATATACTTGTGATGTAAAAGTTTTATAAGAGCAAACTGACAAGACCCGTGCATTTAGACCTTTTAAAATTTACTAAGACTCAAGAATCTGCCTGTCCCAGATTCTAGCAGTAACTTCGATTTTGAATGACTTAATAATCCCCTATTGTGTTGAAGCTCTGAAAGTTGCCATCAGAATAACATACCTATCATCGCTCAGTCACTTTTACAGATTCTAGCCTAAGAAGAGCAATCTCTGCCACTCGAGCAATTTTAAATGTTTGCCTCACTTTAATAGAAAGTATACCTTAAGGATATATGCTCTTTTACTCAAATAAGTGAGACATTGACAATCTCATTATGGAGTTGTGTTAATAGACCCAAAATGTAAGAATTCCATCTACTCTCATTTGTTAACAATAAACATGATCTATAAAATAATTTCACTTGTTTCTTAAAATGAATGGTCAGATAAGTCATTAATTCAAAAGCATTTGTAGCAAATGTTAATTCCAGAACAAAAACTTTTGAATCACAGAATATTCAACAGCAAAATAATGCAGAACTCAACGACCTCAAAAGATGGAGAACCCTTGTAGTTTATTTGGTAACTACCTGGGGATGGTGTATTGGCAAATATTTGTATACAGAACTAGAATTCAAGCCAGGATGATTTCAATAATTGCAAAATAAATGAATACATAATCAATGATTGAAGAAGCCTGCAAATTTTCTTTCTAGGATTCTATCTTCTATACAAATTCATAGGCTGTACAAAGATATATGTGCAAAGATATTTACTGCTATCTTCATTGCAAAATCAAAAAGCATATAAAAAGGTAAAAACTTGAAAGAGCTCTAAACCTCTCTTAGAATAGGAATGATTACAATGAGTGGTAAATTCTTGCTGTAGAATACTTTGCAACATGTACAGTGTAATATTATGTTTGTACTGTTTGGCTTATACAATAGTCCTGAGGCTGCAAACATTTTATTTGAAAATAAGTCGTCTATGGCGTGACCCACTAGCCTTCTAATTAGGAAGACTGTTCTTCAAAAGTAACTACTACAGGTGTTTCTGCTATCCACAACTTTATCAGTGACTTTCTACAAATCAGGGTTTGATTTATTATTTTATTGATTGCCTTAAGAAAGTGTTGCAGAAAGTAATAATGCAGACTAAACCTCAGTGCATATCATGTCTACAGCCATTACGCTATAAATGTTACCAAAAACTGAGAAATTATTCTTTCAGTATTCAAAAACTCATCTGATTAAGCAAAGTTGCTTATGTCATTATTGATAAAATCAAGTTCCAAAGTGTCTTCAAAGTTCTCCTTTCATCTTCCTCATTAACACCAACAAAAAATTAAATAATATTCATGCAGATCCTAATTATTCATCAATTATAATCATAGGTTAGCTGCAGATATTAGTTTGGCTCAAATCAGTGCAAATATTAGTTGGCTTAAATCTCATGAAATTGGTTATTTCATGAGAATCAACTGGGTATATGAAATTTACATTAATGAATGTTGTGATATTTTATTATTTGTGAATTGCATGCTTCACATCTTTTATATCAGTAAAATGCACAATAAACCTGTATCTCACACACACACATGCACACACACACACACGCACACACATACATTCTTTAGAGCTGGTCGTTGAACATTACCAACATTATATACTACTGGGTTGAGGGAGCATGAATAGTATTTATTCAGCTCAAAATTTCATCAGCGGATACTGTTGATGCATCTTCTCAAAAGAACTCATGCATTATGTATCAACAAATAGGTATAGGTAAGTTCAGAACAGTGAGATGATGACAAAAGGCCACATTTTAAGCCCAGCATCAATTTTTCTGTGTTTGGCTGTATGCTTTTTAGGACCAGCTGTTTAAAATCTAATTATTTTACAAAGGGTATGAATAAGTATCCTTGGACAGCAGTTAATTAAAATTTTACACACACTTTTAAAAGTCTGTTTTGAAAATAAGCCTGAAGAAAATCGATTGGATTGTTAAAATAATCACAAATAATGTTCTAAGTTAAAATAAGGAAACTTTATTTTTAATTGACTTAGGTTCAAACTTCAGAAAAAAAATGTTCAACATATACAACTTTCATATATAAAGTACCATGGCACTAAGGGCATTGGGGAAAAGATGGCAGTTTTGGTAAAGCATATTTGTATTTTGGCAGTGCACATTTGAAGAAAAATATTGTTAGTGGCTAAAGATTTAGTCTGTTACGGTAAAACATTTTGGTTTTAACTTTGGGGGCTAGGTAAAGAACAATACGTTTATCAAATTATCTTTTACTGCTTTGCTTGGTTTACATATGGATCAGTCTCTAGAAGAGAATTCTCATTTTGTCTATTCCAAATTCAGTATTATGAACACACACGGAAAATGGTTGAAAACAAATGGGGACACATACAATCAACAATAATAAAATAGAGTCCAATTGCCTCATCTCACCAGATATGGAGCCCTGCTTTTGCATATTATTTGGTCCAGAATATACACAAGATCAATCAGCGACTTGCTAAATTTCTCTCATGTATAAATCCCAAAGGCTCAGCATGAGCAACAGGGCCCAATCAACCCAGTTTACAAGGGGAGCCTACAAGTTCTTTTGCTGTTTGTTCTTTCTGGTCCTCCTGCTTCTCTCCCTCCTCCAGGTCTCATTTGAAAAACCTGCCCCATAGATACCCAATTCAATCTTTCTGAGTTGCCTTGGCAACTCTCAGATAAGATAGCTCTCAACTTGCCAGTCTAATTCCATCACATCCCTCAATATGTTTAGTTAAGTTAGGCCTTTTATGAACAAATATTCCTTAGAAATATAATCAGGAACTGGCTTACCCTAAATTATGTTAGGAGATCCCTATGGGTGATTTTTTTGTGTGTATCCCCAGGGCTCTCTTCTTCCAAAGTCCCTTTCTCTAATGCCAGAAAGCAGGATAGATTATTATACAACTCATTTTCATGTTTCTCTCCACCAACTGTGAACTCTACCTTGAAAATTTACTTTTGTACAGGGTCTTCGCCTGGCCTGGAACACTGGTATCCTCTAAAGCTTGGCAGGGTTCCTTGGTTGGCAATAATTGCCATGTGGCCAAATTTTCCACTTCAGGTCCTCAAAAAGTTCCTGTTGTAAGCAGAATATTCTAGTGCATATGATGTTTGAAAAGCACACAGAGATAAGTCATGCTTTGTTTATATTTTAAGAGGAGAAACATCACCTCTGGCCCAACTAGTGCTACCACACCAACTAGTGCTACCACAGAACAGACGGCATTGCCTGCCGAACAAGGTCAACCTAAATTACCTCATCAAGCCTGCTCAGGAGGGCCTCCCAGATGGGTTGCCTGGCTCTTCAGAACTGAATAAAGTTATCCTTCCTTTGAAAAAAATTAAATGAGAACAAATTTTGTCTTCGGAATTTGACAGTTCTCTTGCAAATCTAGCACTGGTTATTGAATACATATAACCTGATAAGGCACAAATACTTTAATTTGTTGCATTCAATGTATGAAGTAATTAAGCATTTTAACATCACACTAAAGATGTCTAAACGTAAAGACACAGAACTTTGAACTGGCTTAACTTACTTATAATAAGCAAATTACATTTGATTTCTACTGAGTAATTTATGCTGAATTAAGCTAATAGTTTGTTATTACACATCTGTTATCACTATAAAAGTGAGCCAATAAACACAAAATTGTTATAAAGTAGAAAATCATACATATAATGTGATGAATGGGAACGTTTTCCTGAATATTAATTAAATTTGGCTATTCTTGGGATCGTACATTTTAGAGCTGAGAGTCCCTCTGCAAGTCTAGTAAGCGTTGAAAGTCACATATCATAAATTTATGGTCCCACACTAACCTACTCAATAGGCAGAGAGGAAAATTGAAATCACCATTTGTGGCAATATTTCCTGTTGTTGGGAGCATGTCACAGTGAGATACTAGTTTCTCTCCTTTTTATAATTCTCTCCCTTCAAAATATATGTATACTACATATTTTGACCTAAGCAAAGGTGAGCTAATCAATGTTTGCTGCCTGCAGTAAGTTTAGAGAAAAGACTTCAGACCTTATCTCTTTAGTCCCTGAGGTGGTCATCCTGGGAAATCTTGCAATTCTGCTTTTCCAGAGTTTCTGAATCTTTAAAGAATTGAACACTTCACAATTCAGTTGCACTCATAAAGACAACTTGACGGCAACTAAAATACAATGAATTTGACAAAAAGTATAATCATGCAGGATCTGCTCACTTGTTTTAAAATACATAAGCCCAGAACAATTGGATAACTTTGTCCAGATCTGAGAGGTAGTCCTACATAAAAAATTCATGAAACTGAGAAAAAAACTAAACATTGACAGTGATCTGGAAAATTTCATATAGTTTTGTCCATCTGTTAACTTGAAACACTTTCATTTATTGGCTCAAATCATGGAAGGGGCATTCAAAGCATACCATGAAAAAACCTTGCTGAAATTTGCTTATAAAGTAAAGAATCCTCATACAGTACCCTAGAGATTAGTTCAACAAATATAACAGCCCTCAAACAGTGTCTTGAAACCGTTCAGTATTACTGAAGAAAATGTGGTTGTATTTTTAGGTAAATATACTTATTCGTCATTTCTCTTATTATGTAATAGTAATTAAAAGAACAGATTGCTGTGGGGATTTTAAAAAGTTTATTTTTTCTTTATAAACCTGTTATAGAAAAATGTTTTGTTATAATCTAAAGTCTAGGTGCCTCTAGACAAACATCTACTTGTTTATAAGACTGATTTACTGCCAAAAATTCTTACTCTGTGCCTAACTCTAGTCACTACTTCCATAATTTGTTCTTGTTATGTTTCCAGTGAAAGGAAAGGTTAGCAGGTTATTCATCTGCTATAGCAGTTATTCAACTATAACTCAGCATGAATATAGCTGCTTTTATTTTTAAAAGCAAGTAAGACACTCTAGCTGCTGATCTGTTTTTCTTATGCTTCCATGGAAGAAAACAGATTTTATGAAGAAAAGAAAAAGTACAAGTAAACATGTATTTACTGTAAACACTATCTAATTTAGCCTGGACAGCTTGTTGAGAAGGACATATACGAAGAGATATATAAATCTATATCTTATTATGAACTATTTTTGTCCTCACTTATGTTCCAGAAGTAATAAAAATGCTTGCAAGTAGCAGCTTCTAACCCAAATACACGTTTTTGCCACCCGTTACTCCAGTGAAGGCATTTTTGTAATTAAAGATTGAAATTCTAGTGGAGTTTCTTTTATGAAAGTAAGCTAACTTTACAAAAACAGCCTTAAGGAATTTTTAGAGACTCTTCTGATTGTGTTAATGAGTTTTTTTTTTTAACATTTAGTGTAAATATGCTTTTATCTTGTCTTCTCGATCTCACAGAATTAACTGAGATGCTCAGGCCCACACAGAGCCATGATTCTTGCTGGCTCTTTTCCCTGCAGGCCCCATATCAAATCCAATAGCTTTCATCTGTGCCTTCAAAATAGCCCCTAAATGTGTTCACTTCTCACCACCTTCACTTTTACCATCTTGGTCCATATCAGCATCCTCTCTGCCCAGGGCTGCTGTGCTTCAGTACATTTTCCTACAGTTCATTCTTCACGCAGTCCTCAAAGGGTCTTAAAAATGCAAGTCAGGCTGGGCACGATGGTTCATGCCTGTAACCCAGCACTTTTGGGAGGCTGAGGGAGGCAGATCACTTGAGATCAGGAGTTTGAGACCAGCCTGGCCAACATGGTGAAACCCCATCTCTACTAAAATACTAAAAAATTAGCCAGGCATGGTGGTGTGTGCCTGTAATCCCAGCTACTCAGGAGGCTGAGGCAGGAGAATCACTTGAACCCAGGAGGCGGAGGTTGCAGTGAGCCGAGATCGCGCCTCTACACTCCAGCCTGGGCAACAGAACAAGACTCCAGCTCAGAAAAAAAAAAAAAAAATGCAAGTCAGATGATGCTTTTCTTCTGCTTGAAATTGACCAATGCTTACTAATGTTTGCATGTGTAAGGAAAGAGAATAATGACAGCATTCAGAAAAACCCAGTTAATTTGTAGTGTGAAACAAACTAAGGTACAATCATAAATTTTACCTTAAAAATCACAAAATTTCTCATGTAATAGGTTAATTTCCATTGTCAAGTAGGTCTTAATCTCAAAATTATCCACTTAATGGTAAATATTTTAAAACATCTCTTTTTTAATACTGGCTTTAAGGCCATTTCTCTCTTTGGCAGTTTAAATTCAATAATAATGTAATTTGTCATCACCAAAAATGTTCTTAACTAGCTGCTTTGTTAGTACTATGCCAATCTTAAAATTGATGAATATCAGTCACAAAAAATTCCGATCTCATTTTTCTTTAATATACTCAGCAGGGACCATCTATAAATCCTATAGAAAGTCCCAGACAGCCTCAGATAAATAGCATACGTTCCCTCTGATGGCAAAAAAACTGATCAAAATTCGAGGCAGGTGGAGGTTTCTTTTTCTTTTATCTGAATCGATCAGTCTGTTATTATGAACTTAAATCAAGGCCCCTTTAATGAGGTTTTCAACACACTCATTATTGAAAATTTAATATACAGAAAAATGGTTTCGGTGACTTAATAACTAAGGCATTATAATTCTATTGACCAAAAACTCTGGTTTATTAAGAATTTAAATTGTGAGAGTGATAGTAGCAATAGATGAAAATAATAGTAGGTTTACTTTTTGGGTATGATTAGAGGGCAATCATGCTGCATTTAGGGTTGCTCTAATGCTTCATCCTCCCTTAATCATATTTTTTACTCCCTACCACGTTTATGAGCCAGTATACCCTCATGGCTAGAAGTATTTTCTTTTTACCATTGTTTTCTGGCCTAATAATATAAATTGCATTTACCCACATGTGTTCTGCAGAACATAATCTTAGAATATCAAAAGGTAATTTGCTAATAATAACAACAACAACAACAACAATAATAAGGTTCTTTTGTCAATAAGCTTAAGAAAAAATATGCTAATAAAAACTTTTTTCTTTGCTTAGGACTTCTTAGGGCTTTGCATTTACTAAAATAAACTGTAAACCTCAAAGAGTAATTAAATTCCAATTTCCCAAATTATCTGACCACTGAACCATTATCTTAAGGAATATCTTTGGACGAGTGTTCTGGAAAATACTTCTGTCATTCATCATGTGAAAACCTTTGACACTGTTGGGACACTTATCTGATGAAAGGACTGGTGATTTCCCATAGACTTAGTTGACAATGAGTCCAGCAGCACTGCATGGTCAAAATTGCATAATCTCTTGCCTTCTGGATCTCTGAAATTCCAGTGCCTCATGTTTACTATTCATTGTTCAATTATTTATGTTATTAAGCAGTAACAATTCTATAGTCCCATGACCTTCTTAGATCTGAAGGACTGTTTCATACCTTCTCCATTTAATTTCTTTGGGGCATCTGATGCCACTGATCACTCAATAGTACTTGAAATCTTTACATTATTGGTTCTTCTATTGCTTTGGCTCTCTTTTCTGTTTCCTGTGGAATTCCTTTTTCTCTGTTCATTCTTTATATCTTGCTCCTCAGTGTTTTGCTAGCCTTCTCTTCTCTCCCTACATTTTTCTCTTTTATTTGATCTGTATTTATTGCTTCACCTATCATTAGAAACTGATGGTTCACAAAGCTATATTTTTGAGATCTCTGTGACCTCCAAATGCCTACTAATCTCTCCACTTGAATATAACCTCCAATTAATTGTCACCCTCTTCACTATAGTATTCACAGGTACCTCAAGTTTAGTCTGTAATAAAATTAATTCATCATCTTCCTACACACAGCTAAAGAAAGTTCCTAATTCCTGGCATGTCTTATCCTCATTCAGTATTGAATTCACAGAAATTATCACGGTTGATAGTATGCTATTGTGGAAAAAAACACTTGGCGTGGAGTTAGACTTGTTGAGTGTACATTGTACAACTGAGTTAATAATTTGCAGTTAAATAATCCTGGGTAAGTCAGTTCAAAATTTTGGATCTCAGTTTCCTCATGTATAAGATATTAGATAATCCTATAGTTCTTTGCTGCAGTCTTTAATGACTATATTATTTCCCTTCTATCTTGGAAGATTTTAGCATCTATCTCATTGGTACTTTATCCAGCACTATCCTTTAATGGTTAAATGTTTGGATTACCCTTCCAACATCCTTGTTATGTAATTCTCTGAATTCCTGTGCTCAAATTGTCATGAACACTATACTACCTCAGCCACTCACCCTCACAATTGAATCCTAGACCTTGTCACAACAAATAAAACAACCCTTAAATTAAATTCTAAGCACTTATTTAAGCATCTTCATCCTTCAGTCTTTCAGCTACACTGGGACTTACAACCCATTGATCTGAATACTTACCTAACATCCAATTCCCCTCCCCCTACCAGCCTCCCACCCCATTATTGGTACTAAGTATTACCTAGGTGAGAAGTTACCCAGTTATATAATCCTGGGTAAGTTGGATTATATAATTGAGATCCAAAATTTTGGATCTCAGTTCTCTCATATAGAAGATATTAGATAATCCTATACTTCTTTGTTGCAGTCCTTAATGACTATAGTATTTCCCTTTAACCTTGGAAGATTTTAGTATCAATGTATTGGAAGACACTTAGTACCAATGAGATAGAAGCTAATATAGAAGCTAAACTGAGATCCTCAATTTTGAACCAACTTATCCAGGATTATATAACTGGACAATATTTACCCAGTTATATATTGGGAGAAGTACTATTTACTTACTTCTCACCTAAGAAGCTTCCACTTCATGGCGAAGCCTATGGTATTCCCTTGAATACACCCTCAACCTCCTTATCCTGACTTCTCTTCTTTGTACTCATTTGGCAAAACCCCTACTCTGGTTTAATCCAACTCTTCACCTAACTCGTAACTCTATGATACAGGTGAAGATGGCTAGAGAAAAAGTGTGTGTGTGTATATATATATATATATATATATATACTATATATATTATATATACAATATATAGTAATAATATATAGTATATATAGTAATAATATATATAGTATATATATAATATATAGTATATATAGTATATATAATTATATATAATTATATATATATAGTATATATAACTATATAGTATATATAGTATATATAATTTATATATTATATATATAACATATTGTATATAATATATACTATATATTATATATAGTATATAATATATATACCCACACTTTTATATTAATTATTAATATACAATATATTAATTATCAATCTCCCCTTTTTTTCTGTTTCATTCACTAATATAATCCTAGCACCTAGAATAGTACCTGGCATACAGTAACTGTTTAATAAATATTTGTTGAATTAATAAATGAAGCATATGTTTTCATAATTTACACAGAATTCTATTGACTCAACCTGTGAATACATATCCCTTTTCTTCCACTGTAAAGAACTTATATTTTAGAAGAAGTCTGACTAACTTTCAAAGGAAAACATTAGCAAATGCTTTGTGTTTATCTTCAAAGCAGCCCTAAGCATATTGGCAATTATTGAATCCACAGTTAATATTTTCACTTGATTGTGGTGCTTTTATATAAAATATGTGATGATTTGCAGAAACCATGGCATTTTCCTGCTTGAAGCTTTGAGATAATTATATCTTTAACTAATTCATTATTGTAACAGGGGAAGTTGAGACTATAATGTTACAATATTGGGGTTTTAATGATGAGAGAAAGCCAGCAAGACTCCAGTATCCATAGCAACATAAATTTCTTTTCATCTTTTAAGTAACCAAAGGTGATTATTTCTTTTCTTTACACTATTATATCAGAGTTTATCACAGAGGTTAAAAAGCATATATTAGCTTTCAAGTGAGGTGAAGATATTTAAGACAGAAGTACATTCAACTACCACTATACCCCTATAAGAGATGTCTCCCTTCCCCAAATAAAGGAATGCATAGCTCTAATGATTCAAAAGTAAAATGTTATAAATAGGACTTAAAGTATGACTTTTCAGTTAAAACTTTTGGCTAGATGGGGAAGAAAAACAGCTATGAAATGCAATCTGGATCATTACAATGATACCATAAAATCTTGGGAAAGTGAATTGAGTATCAAGAAGATCTCTATGAGTCTTAAGAAAGTCAGCCTTGCTAAAATAAGACAGAAGTTCTTTAGGTGGCAGAATTTATGAAACAGAGAATAATAGAGAATAACAGAGATAGAAGGGAACCTGAAGACAATATAGCAAAATGTTAATAGGTGAGTAAAAAAGAAAAAAGGGAGGGGGTACTATCTCCATTTTTCTATACATTTGAAATATTTCATAATTAAAATAACTTTAAGATGAAAAAAGATTTCATGAGATAGATTTAAGGAAATTAGATGGTTAATTGTAAGACTTAGGTGTTTGAAAACCACGTGCTGCTTAAAACTGTCTTTGCCGTATTTGACTCATTTTGTTAATTACAAATGACTGGGAAAGAGCTCATCAAATAATCTGTCCTCAAAAGCTTTTTTCATCTAAATGTTCTTTTTATCTATTTATAAAACGTTTTCATTTATCTATGATTCAACTGGTTCTTTGATGTTATTGGATGCCTTGTACTGTGGACATCTGTCTCTGATTTTGTAGGAACCAGTAGTCGATTGATTTTTATTTTATTTCCATAAGATTCATTGAACTTGCAGTTTAATTCTGTCAAAATAATAATAGTAACAACACTTACAACAATAATAACATCAACAACACATATCATCCAAGTGCTATTTTAATTATGTCATACTCAACTTATTTAATCTTCATATCAAACTCATAAAGTGAATACTGTTAACATCCTCTTTATAGAAATAAGAAAACTAAGTTACAGAGAGGTAAGAAATTTGTCTACCATCCTAGCGATCTTCAGAGCTTGTATCCTCTTTTTTTCTTAATTAGAAATTTTCCCCTAATTTTTTTATTTTATTTTAAGTCCTAGGGTACATGTGCAAGATGTGCAGGATTTTTACATAGGTAAACGTGTTTCATGGTGGTTTACTGCACCTATCAACCCATCACCAAGGTATTGAGCCCAGCATGCATTAGCCATTTTTCCTAATGCTCTCCCCACCCTCGCCTCAGACAGGTCCCCATGTGTGTTGTCTCCCTCCCCGTGTTCACATGTTCTCATTGTTCAGCTCTCACTTATAAGTGAGAATATTCAGTGCTTAGTTTCTTAAACAGGGTTCCCCAACCACCACCAGGCCACGGACCGGTACCTGTCCAGTGACCTGTTAGGAACTGGGCTGCACAGCAGGAGGTGAGCAGCAGGCCAGCAAGCATTATCACCCGAGCTTTGCCTCCTGTCAGATCGGCAGCGGTATCAGATTCTCAAGCCTGAACCCTATTGTGAACTGCGCATGCCAGGGATCTAGGCTGTATGATCCTTATGAGAATCCAGACAATGTCTGATGATCTGCAGTTTCACTCCAAAACCATCCCCAACTTCCCATGGAAAAATTGTCTTCCACGAAATTCATTCCTGGTGCCAAAAATGTTGGGCAGCGCTGTTCTTAAACATTACTCTATAGTGCCCCTTGATTATGGTTCTAGAAAGTTAAGGAGTTTTGTTAATCATATACTAAAATTTGTTTATGCTGTAAATATTTATTCTGCTTCACTCTCCTAGGTGTTGGAGATTTTAGTGAGCCAGGAAGGCCACATAAAGATCAGGGCAAAGGAAAGGGAATAACATAAAATATAAATGAAGTTCCTTTCTGATTGAAAGAAAGTACTGTGTCTGAGACCAAAAATATAAAAGGCACAGAATGGTAAGCTTTGAGATATATCCTAGTAAGATCTTGGAATTCTGAAATAAAGACTTTCTTGGATCTCCGGGTATAATAATCACATCATCGTAATGAGAAAATAAGCAGGTTGGCCTTGTATGTCTACAAAGAAACATTCAACTCAATAACATTAGAGCAGTATTCTCAAAAGCCACAAAGAAAGTATAACCCAAACATTGCATTCTTAGTCAAACTATTGTGCAAGTATAAAGGCCTTGAAAATCTTTTCTGAGTATGTGAGAACCCAGAGAATATATTTTCCATCACTTATCTTATATAAACTGTTAGAGGACAAACTTCAGCAACCAAGAGTTGTCTGGAAATGCCATGCAAACTGGCTAGCAATGATTATTAATTCCTTTTATCAGTGGTAACTTAAACACATATAAACATGTGTATTATGGTTACTGAACACAATCTAGAGATTATATTTTTAAATAGCTATAGCTGGAATTAAAAAGAAAAAGAGGGGAGACGGGGTAAAAGTATACTGATTCCCTCACCTACTAATATTATTTAAAAATAAGATAACATGATAGGCATTTATTTCCAGTTCAAATATGTGTCAAATATTTAAATTTAAAAAGATGTTTATAAATTCTTTAGCAAAATGGCCAAATAAGATATAAATATTTGTATTTAATTTATACTCATATTGAGCTAATATTTATTAGACTCCCATAATTGTTAGCTTTGACATACAGTAAAAGGTTCACTGAATTTCTCTGAGATGGACATCATTACACGTATTCAGATTGGAAATTGATCTTTACATTATTTAATTAACTAGAGTCAGATAGTGAATCAGTGGTACATGAGCTGGTATATGAAAAAAAGTTATATGAATACCAAGTCCTGTTTATTTTCTGGAACTATCTTTTGAACCAATAGTGGCAATACCTGGCATGGTGGTTAAGAGTACAGGCCAAGCACTACCAATGACTTTCTGTGCTACCTTGGAAAAGTTACTTTACCTCTCTGTAGAATCTCTTGGCTCCACCATCTATTTATCTATAAAATGAGAATCACAAAAGTACCAACGTTGTGGGGTTTTCGTTGATGCTGCTGCTGCTTTTATTATAACAATTTTGGAAAAACTTGAGAGTTCTGAATTCATCTATCTCTTTGCAAACTTTGAATTGAAGGCTTTATGCTAAGCTATTGTGCTAATAAAATATTTTTCACGGATTTTCATCATAAAATCAATGAAAACTTATTATATAATTTAGAAAAACTATATAATTATAGCTTATGTAATTATCTAAATTATGTAATTTTCTAAGTAGGAAACCAAAAATATCACCCAGCAGCAACTATTTTTAACCATTTGATATTTTTCTTTCGAAAATCTTGCTATACTCTCGAAAACTACATGCTATGCTTTATATTTTCATAGTTGTGATTACACGATACCACATTTTATATTACAGCATGTAGTTTTTGTATTATTCAAAATCTCTCTTAAATATGATTTTAATAGCTATATAGAAGCCCTTTATATAAATATGCTATGTCTTACTATTCTTTTGATGTGATTAATACTTTTTAAAATAAATTAATTTCTGCATTTGTAATTATTTACCTAGAGTAGAAACCCAGATATGGAATTACTTGGTCAAAAAGGATTAATAGTTTAAAGATTTCTATATATTTCCAAGTTGTCATAAGTTAAACTATGTACAAAACTTAATGCCTAAGGTAGTCTCACTCTCTCGCATAGGCTGGAGTGTAGTGGTGCAATCTCTGCTCACTGCAGCTCTGCCTCCCTGGTTCAAGTGATTCTCCTGCCTCAGCCTCCCGAGTAGCTGGGACTACAGGCACGCAATGCCACACCTGGCTAATTTTTGTATTTTTAGTAGAGATGGGGTTTCACCATGTTGGCCAGAATGGTCTTGATCTCCTGACCTTGTGATCCACCCACCTCAACCTCCCAAAGTGCTGGGATTAAGGCGTGAGCCACCACACCCCGCCAGCATAGAACCTTTTAAAAATACTTTATGTAGTAAAAATATTGACTATCTCTTTGTTTTAAATACTTCTCCATTAATAGTTTGTTTTAAATATATATAATATGAATTTTAAAATACAAAGTGTTTCATGTTAATCATATCTGCTGATCCTCTTGTTTATAATTTCTTTTAATATTCTTCACTAATAAAATCATTCCCTAGCTAGATAGCTAATATTCTCTTATATTTCCTTATTTAATATTTACACACCATAGACCTTAGAAAATTCTTTAATCTCATATAATTTAGCTATATTTTCCTTTAGCATTCTGCTTATGCTAATAAGATTTATGATCTAGGTGTAAGACTGAAGTTATAAAAATTAGTTAGGCTTAATTAAAATTGGATGTGCCTGGTTCAAAAAATAATACTCAATACATAGCTAAGCAGGGAGAGCTACATTTCAAGGTTATTTAAGCTCTCAGTCTTTCTTTGCTTTCTTTCTTTTTCTTGCAGGACTAAACAATGTCATCCAAGACTATAAGAGATATAAAATCCAATGAAAAATAGAAGGGAGTTAGGTTGCTTTTAGATTTTTAATCTTTAAGCTTTCATGTAGGCAATGAGAGGGAAGGGGCTTACTGTTTCCTAAAAAAATTTGATAGACCTTAAGTTTCATATATTCCACTGTTTAGAGAATTATCTTGACAGAAATTGTCGAACTTAGAAGGCCTCCCACAGTTATCTGCTCTAGCCACCCACTGTTATGAAGTTGTGGTGTTAATATGGATAAAACTTTGAGTGCAATGCCTGAACATGCCAAGGAACTTTACAAAAAAAGAAAAAAGAAAGCTCTGCTTGTTTCCAGACTAAGCAACCAACTCAGCTATTTCATAAACTAACAAAGTTGAGCAACCATCACTGTCTTTAGAGAGTGAATCAGCCTAACAATAAGAAAACATAGGTGGATATAATAAAATATTGTCCTGGTGGGAAAAGACTTGGTCTGATTCCAGTTTTGCTATATTAATGAGTTCTCTCCAGAAAGGATAGTAACATCACAAAATGGCTTGCCAGTACTGCCACATTCATTCTCATACTACTTTTCTATTTGAAATGTGTTAGCTTGTCAGTAACCTTGTCTTTTACTTCCAAAAAATATTACATTTAAATAGAGTTAAAATATCAAGTATATTTAATAATTTTTCTATGCCCTTAAGCAATAATGTTTTTAGGATCTATGTTAAATCACATTTTCAGTAACCACAGCATAATAATCAGCACTTTAAGAAACAGCAGACTAATATGTGTGTTTTCTAAAGAATAACAGTTATAAATATATTTTAAATTAACGATAACTTAAAAAAAAACTTGGGTATGGTTTCAAATTATTTGAGAACACAATGCTTATAATATTTTATATAAGTTCCATGTCAAAACATAACTTGATTTATTTACTAAACATTTATTGAGTATACACTGTGTGCCCAGGCTTTGGAATACATCAATAACAAAAACAAACAAAAATTCTTACTATTAATTCTTCTAAGGGAACTGTTCTATATCTTCACCCTGGTATTAGCTACACACATCTACATTCATGCAATCTACATGTAATAAAATTGCATTATACTAAATACACACACAAATAAATACATGTAAAACTAGTGAAATCTGAGAAAAGTGAATAGATTCTACCAATGCCAACTTTCTGGTTGTGATATTATAATATAGTTTTGCAACCTCACCTTTGGGGGACACTGGATCTTACACAAAGGATCTCTTTGCATTATTTCAATTTTCTTTCTTTCTTTCTTTCTTTCTTTTTTTTGAGACGGAATCCTGCTCTGTCGCCCAGGCCAGAGTGCAATGGTGTGATCTCGGGTCACTGCAGCCTCCACCTCCTGGGTTCAAGTGATTCTCCTGCCTCAGCCTCCTGAGCAGCTAGGATTACAGGTGCCCACCACCACTCCTGGCTAAATTTTTTGTGTTTTTAGTAGAAACGGGGTTTTACCATATTGGCCAAACTGGTCTTGAACTCCTGACCTCAGGTGATCCACCTGCCTCAGCCTTCCAAACTGCTGGGATTACAGGCATGAGTCACTACTCCTGGCTCTCTTTGTATTATTTCTTACAACTATATGTGAATAAACAATCATCTGAAAATAAAAGTTATTTGTTTGTTTGTTTACAAATTCCTTACCTTTGGAACTTAAATTCTAGTATCTGGAAACAGACAAAAAATAATAAACATAGTAAATAAATAAGTTATATAGTAGGTTAGAAAGTGATTATAAACTATGAAAAACAAAATAAGGTGGAGCAAGGAAAACCAGGAGTAGCTTAGGTCTATTGCGAAGGTGATGTTTGAGCAAAGATTTAGGAGATCAGCATTTACCTGTGGGAAGAGCATTCGTCAGAGGGAACAGCCACTGCAAAACCTCTAAGGCAGAAAAGACCTTGAGTGTTTGAGGAGTTATGAGGTGGCTGGAACAGAGGGAAGCAGTAGGTAACTCGTAGAGAGCTGCAAGCCACCAAATGCTGGAAGATTGTGGGGGCCATTCTAAGGACTTTGGCTTTTTCTCTGAGTAGGAAACCCCTGGAAGGTTTTTGAACAGAGCTGTTGACATTTGACATACTTGTAAAGGACTACCCTGGTTTCCATGTTGAAAACAGAGTATTAGACAGTAAGAGTGGAAGCAGAGAGATCTGTCAAGAGGCTATTCTACTGCAAGCATCAGGAAGAGAGAAAGCAGTAGACTTCCAAATCATGGAAGTCTTCTGTCAAGACAGACAACTTGAGAACTAAGACAAACCTAGCAGGGCACTACTTCTGTACTCTAACTTGCACATCGGTACCTTAGATAACAATTACAAAATCCACAAACTCACATTTCCAAGGAGAACTGCTTATAAGTAGATTATGCAGGGCCTAATTTGCATAAATT
The DNA here is from genome assembly GCA_963573925.1 of Callimico goeldii. NCBI lineage: Eukaryota > Metazoa > Chordata > Mammalia > Primates > Cebidae > Callimico > Callimico goeldii. The sequence continues at coordinate 18,095 of CAUYOR010193374.1, forward strand.
ACAAATGTTGCTCTTAATCATGGGAAATCATAAAGGCCTCATTTGTAAATCATGTCTTTCTTTATGAAACATCAAAACACTTAATAAAAATCTTCTCATAGCTGATTTAGAAAACCTCTGCTACTCTCACTGCACCTATTCCAATTGTTTGAAACACAAAGGAGGCTGTCTGGCTACAACCCTTTTTCTTGCCTGTTTGAAGGTCCTTGGTCAGGGCCACTGGCAAGGTAACTCTGGCTCCCTCTACTGACTGCCTCCCAGGGTCAACGAGAAACCAGATTCATTAGCCCCATATAATTACAAGAAAAATCAAAAGAACATATTTATCTCCCCATGCCATCAAATGTGATGTTATCCAACATAAAAATGTTTAAAGCTTTTGAAGAAATCAGATGCCTGCATTGCCTATTGCTTAGAGACTGAACATCCTCAAACTGAATAAGCGTAGCTCCAAAGCTATAAATTGTGCTGCATGAGCTGTTGTTTCTGTTCCTCTGTCATCTTACTGTGAATATATTACCGGTATGTTGTTAAGTGTTTATATGGTCCATAAAAAATACCGTTTTAAAATAATTAAACTGTGTACACTTGCTAGCTACCATAAAAGATGGAATTTTGAAACAATTCAATCTCTTGAGAACTCAAAAGCAGCTGTTCTTTTGAAACTGTGGTTTATCCTGAAGTTCTGCCAGCCCAGTGGAAAAGTTTTAATACAATTAAATGAGACGGAAGCTGAAGCAGAACAAATATGCACTATGTGGTAGAATAAAACAAAAGCAAAATCCTACTTAAAGAATTCTTGAAAGGGACAGAAGAAGCTGCATATGCAAATGTTGAAGGTTGCTTCTATTTTCTTTTTGGCAACACAGTATTGACAATGAAAATGTTTCCTCATCTGATCCTGGATATAAAAAGAAAATAATTTCAGCACTATTAATTCTATGAAAACCCCCACATTTGCCATCTCTCAACCACAGACTTGGTTTCCCTGTTCCCAGACAGACATCACAGCAGGGGGAGTTGCCTCCTACGTGAAGGTTTTCTTTAGCAAAAGGTGTTTCATGTGACAGAATATTTCTTTATGCTTTTCTAGATGTTATAATCCTTAAAAAGAGAAGCTACATGAAGATTTTATTTTCTGTAACTTCCTATCCTGCTCACAAATTAAATTGATTTACAGCAATACTAAGGATAAAAACACATTAATTAAAGATGAAGATTCTATAACTCATATAGAAACTTAAATTACATATTAAAAATAACTTGGTTATGCATCATGGTTTTTTACTTGCACATCAATATTGTAAATTATTTATTAATTTAAAATACTATCATATTGCATCACATTAAGAGTAATATAGGCTGAGGCTTTAAATATGGAGCCACAAAAAATTATACCCTTTAAATACATTTGTTATATCATCAATATTGGCAATAAATCTTCAAAACCTTTTAGACAGTGTAGAAATAATGTTTTTTTTTAAATTGTTATAGAAGAGGCTACTCAGCACCTGATATTTAGAGCATAATTAAGCTTTTCTTTTCAAGTTTTAAATAATCAAAAACAGAAGAAAATAATTTTGTTTGCTACTGTCTCTGTATTTACCATTAGCATAGAAACCATGCCTTATTATGTCTATATCTGAAAAGTCTTTTACAATTAAGTGCCTAAAGTCTATTTTACTCCATTGCAGAAAAAAACAATCCTTTTATCTTTACAATTCAAACTGTATTTCCCCACCTTTCTTATATCCCTCTTCCTTTCTGCTGATCTCTAGATATGTTAAAACATAGCAACTGCTTCTAACTCTTCTCCCACCACAAATTCTATTCAAACAAAATGAATTCACTGCACTTCTCACTGCTGCTGGTCACTCCTCCTATGTGCAGTCATCACAGTCATCAGCACATGACATTTTATTTTAGTCCCTGAAGTGACTCAGCTTTTTAAGATGTAACTCTTAAGTGGTGGTTATAACTAGTGCTTCATTTCCCTATAATCTCATAACCACTGCCACTCTATTACTTTGCTAACATCTTTACTGCTCTCTTACCTTGCAATCTATTGCCTACAAGTTCCCCTATTTGGATGTCTTTACCCACCTACTCCTTCTCTCCACTGCTTTTATCATTCATTTAATTTCAAACCACTTATTGTGTTTACTTTTTGGGAACACAATTTGGCAATGAAGATGCTTACTTACTTGTTTCTCTCTCTTTGTCATTTTCTTCTGAATATATCACAGGCACTTTAATACTCTTTTAAATATACAGGTGCTATTATCATATAGGTGCTGTTCTGTGTGTCGATGCCACACAAGAAAAGAACAGTTGTGGACTTTACATCTTCCAAATCTCCAAGTATGGTAGTCTGCATGTAATAAATGCATGCTGAATGATGGTGTAGGGTACACCTGCCATTTCATGTGGTTTTTATATCTCTAACTTATCCATCCATAGTCTCATGTGATTATCATTAAATCATTATTTTCACCCAACTCCTCAAATCCAAGACAACGCACATACATACAATTTTTGATAATTTTAACCTTAAATTCAAGGCCTTGCTCAATTAGTTCCTTGTTGATTTAGCTGACCTCATCTCCCTCTGTCCACCCCTCTACCCAAATCAACACTCCCAATAGTAGGCAGAAAAAGAGTTGCTTTTCACCTTTCCCAATTTCTGGGTTTCAGAATTTTAGGACTTTCTTATAAACAGCAATGCAGAGGATCTCAGGCAAGATAGTGTAAACAAAACACTCTAAGATTCTTTCTCAAGATTTTGTCTCAAAAATGACACCAGCCAAGTCAACAAAAGAAGCAACAAGTCAATGGTTACTGGAAATTCTCTCATCTCTGTCTTTGGCCCAAACTCTCTCCAAGGGAAGCTTTACAACTAATTAAACCTAAGTCTTATTTATTTTATTTACATTTAATGCAATTACCATAAGACAGAGGTTCTATTGGTAGGGCAAAGAATGTGCAAAACAATTTTGACAACATGATTTTGACTCAACACATGCAGTAGTCTGGGCTCTTCAAGAAACAAAACAAAAACAGTATCTAGATAGATAGATATTAGATAGATGATGGATGGATGGATAGATAGATGGATAGAGACGGACAGACAGACATAGAAAAAGAAGGGGAGAGAGAAAAGGAGAGAAACAGAGAGAGAGAGAGAGAAGAAAGAAGAGATTGGTTGATTATAAGGAATTGGCTCATGAGACAGCTATGAAAGCTAAGTCTCAAAATCTCCAGTCAGTAAGCTGGAAACCCAGGAGCCAATGGTATAGTTCTGATGCAAGTTCAAAGGTCTGAGAAGCAGGCAAGTTAATGTTGTAAGCTCCAATCCATGTCCAAATCTGAAAGCAGGGGAAGACTCACATCCCATCTTAAAGACAAGCAGAGAGAGCAATTCCCCTTTAGTCAGCCTATATGTTCTGTTCAGTATATACACAGTTATCCACAGTATAGACCACCTAGGTTAGGGCAATCTGCTTTACTCAATCCACCAATTCATACATCATTCTCATCCAGAAACACCAGCACAGACACACCTAGAATTACGGTTAACCAAATATCTGGACACCCCATGGCCCAATCAAGTTGCTACATAAAATTAGCCATGATAACACATGACATGTCTGTTTTTCTCTATATACATTTGCTCAAATTCATACTCAAATCACATGGTATTTCTCATATTTTCTACTAACTTAAGAGTCATGCATCATTCAAGGTAAAGCCTATGACTACATATTTCACGGATGTCTTCTCAACTACACCCAACCCCTTGTCATTCTTTTTTCTGTTGAACTCTTGTAGTTACCATTCATGTGTAGACACATAGTACATTCATATAAAAAAAGAAGAAAAAAACATATAAGATGACGTATGCTAAATATCAACTGATACACGTTTAATTTTAAAATTACTATGTATATATTTTTTATATTGAATTATCCTGAGGATATCAAGTAGGATGAGGCCTACTTGATTATATGCTTAACTCCTAGCACTTGCAAACTATACTTCTACATAATTTCCCAAAATTAGAATTTTTGTCAAAGCTGCAGACTTTGAATGTTATGCAGCTATCTCAGTGCTTCTATACTGTGACTTACTAGATCAAGAAATCTGAATTTGAAGATACAGATTCAGTGGACATTAAGACGTCTGTAAACTCCATGCAACTGTATACACAATATTGTGTTTTTAACGTACTCATGAGAGTTCGGAGATCTGACCATATTCTCAAGAGTCTATGACCCCAGTAGGCTAGGGACCAGTATCCTTGGTCATTTTCTGCTGTATCTTACAGGATTCTTTTTAAGAATAAAATAACTTTTTAAATTGCATTTTAGACTGCAAAGCACAAAACACTCCAAAAGTCACGGAGTGAATAGATATTATTACATGGCACTGCTGATGTGAATTTTCCTCCCATCAGACAAAAAATAGACTGCTATTTTTCCCATTAATAAGTGATACAGGTGTCCTGAACAAATTAACCCAACTAATGAGACCCTAGAAGGCTTAGTTACTCTGTCTAAAGAAGAAATTTATCATTTGCTTTTTGAATGATGAAACTTATTACCAGTTTAAGTATCATCCTTTTTGTGAAAACAAGGCCAAGTCAGTATCTACTGTTCTAAATGAAAAATTAACTTTGTTAGCTAATTCTAGTTTCTGAATATAATTAACTCATACAGGTAATTTTTTAAGTTATACTTTTATGGTAGTCATATTTTTAAAAAGTTTTTATCCTTCAAAATACATAAAGAAATATTTATGAAAAATAATATAAAGTCTAGGCTTTCCAGAAAAATATGGGGAAAAGGGTGAATGGATGAGAATATAAATAAAACAAAACTGGCCATGAGTTAATTGTTGAAGAATGGGAGTTTATTCTCTGCACATTTGTAAGGAAGTAAAATTTTCAGATGATCCACTGATCAAGTTATTAAATTCAATTGATAATTAAGATGAATAAATGCTATATTTGAGTGTAAAGCAATGTAAACTAATTCTTTGGAGATGTTAGTACTTCTGCACATCACATTCTGAGAGTCTCAGATTCTATCAAAAAATGCTATTTATGCTTTTCGGGAAACCTTTATTGACACCATCCAGCCAAGCCTTGTTCTTTCAAGTTAGGTCTCAGCATCTGTGATCTCATAATGTTCATATGTGATCTCTCCATGCACTTATTACAGAATACTACTTCAAACTCTTGGCAATTCAAAGAAGTAAGACTAGGAATGGCTAGATTTAAATAATCAAATGGCGTCATAATGACCAGGTCTCTCGCCATGTGTTACTTATATTTTTCTGTTTCTAATATTTTCATCCTCAGGCTGGCTCTCTTTATATGAGAGGCTGCTGATTATCTCAAATTTATAATCTTAAAAAAGGAGAGACCTTGTGACTCCTGGTATTCAAATTTTATGAAAGAGTACTGATTGGAATTACTCAGCCCATGTTTTTTTGTTTTGTTTTGTTTTTTTGTGTTTTTTTGAGACAGATTCTTGCTCTGTTGCCCATGTTGGAATGTTGGAATGCAGTGGTGCAATCTTGGCTCACTGCAACCTCTGCCTCCCAGCCTCAAGTAATCCTCCCACTTCAGCCTCCCAAGTAACTTGGACCACAGGCACGAGCCATTCTGCCTGGCCAATTTTTTGTGGTTTTGGTGAGACAGGGTTTCACTATGTTGCCCAGGCTGGTTTCAAACGCCTGAGCTGAAGTGATTCGCCTACCTCAGCCTCCCAAAATGCTAGGATTATAGGCATGAGCTACCATGCCCAGCTTTGGTTTATGTTCTTAATCTTGGACCAATCTCTGAGTTCCATGAAGTAAACATGGAGGAATGAAGGAGTTGTTTCTCAAAGGCACATTTACCAGGCAGATAAAAGTGTCACTTTAAGTATATTGTAAATATTTTATTATGTGTGTTTCCCCTAGTGGACTATAAGCTAGAATAAGAGTTGTATCTCATTAATCTGCCTATACTCCGTGCAGAATACAGGACCTCATCCATAGGAGGTGTTTAGTAAATATTGATGGAATAAATATGATGTAAAAGAACACAAATAACCGTCCAGGGAGAGGAGAGAGAGTGGAGAGACTGTGCTGCCATAATTCCTAAAGCATATCAGCATGTACGAGTGCAAGAATTGCTCACAGTGGACAATGTGAGGAGGAACAGAAGCATGAAGAGTAAGTAGCTCTTCATCTTTAAAGCACTTGGCAAATGTTTGAAAGACACTACACTGTCCCCTCAGCTGGTATCAGTCACAGAGAAGCTTCATTTAAACCTTGATGTCTCCCTTTTAATAACAAATAAGAAAGCTTAGGGAATGTTTAAAATTGTGCCACATCCGCATAGTTTTGTGCTAACTCTACCAGTGTATCACTGGAAGGTCTAGTCTGTGATATACTAGCAAACTGAGGCTCACAGGGTTTCTGGTATCAAAACCAGAAACTTTCCTAACTTCTACTTCACCTTCAGAAACTTTAATGGTGAAAGTATTCAAAAAGCAGAAAGTCTTTTGCAGTGTTTTATATGCTGGTGCTAAGTGTTTATGTAACTGAAGTATTATTTTTCCTAAATAATGAGCTAGAGTCTGGATAAATATATTAAGTCAAGGGACAGACTCAGTGATTTAAAATGGCTCACACCTGTAATCCCAACAGTTTGGTAGGCCAATGCAGGCTAATCACTTGAGGTCCCATCTCTATTTTAAAAATACAAAAATTAGCCAGGCATGGTAGCACATGCCTGTAGTCCCAGCTACTCTGAAGTCTGAGGCACTAGAATCTATTGAACCAGGGAGCTAAGATCGCACCACTGCACTCCAGCCTGGGTGACAGAGTGAGACTCCATCTCAAAAAACAACACAAAACAAAACAAAAACGTGGCTCAGGGATCATGAATAGGATCATGCCATGAGTGCAGAGAAAAAACGATTTCAAGAGAGGAAGGATGGTGTGGTTAATACCATCACATGCTCAGAGAGTTTGAGAGGCCATGACAACACATCAGAGAATTGGCTCTTGGGACCTGAGCAAGTCTGCTACGGTTTGGATGCATGTCCCTTCCAAAGTTCTTGTTGAAACTTAATGCCCCTTGAGGAGTTATTAAAAGGTATGGCCTTTGGGAAATAACTTAGTCATGAGGGTTCTGTCTTCACGAATAGAATTAACACCCTTATAAAAGGGCTTGACTTGGAAGGTAGTACTCTCTTGCCCTTTAGCCTTCTGCCATGTGAGGACACAATAAGCAAGCGCCATCTTGGAAGCAGAGAGCAGCCCTCACCAGATACCAGTGCTGGCACCTGGATCTTAGACTTTCCAGCCTTTAGAACTATGACAGATACATTTCCATTGCTTATAAATTACCAGTCTGTGATATTTCATAGCAACACAAAGAAACTAAGACAGTCATATAACAATGAGAGAAGTGATTGAGGCAAAGTAGGCACAAGTGATTCTTTTCAAGTTATTTGGTAGTGAAAGAGTAGTAAAGGAAGTTACAGGATTGTAGAAATAGTGGTGGTGTTTTGTTTGTTTGTTTGTACAAATAAGGAAAGGTTGATAGTGTTTGTAGGTAGAAGGAAAGGAGCCAGTCAAGAGAGAGTTGACTGTTTCTGTAAAAGAAGCTACTTCATGGAGGAAGGTCTTGGGGAAGGTGAGGGAGATACGTTAAAGAGCATAGCTGAACAGGCTACTTTAGGTAAGAAAAGCCAAAAACCTGATGTATGTATTTCTATTATGATTAGATAACTATTATTTTTTAAAGATGCAACAGATAATTTCTACCCAATTCCATTTCAGTCAAAACAACTATTTTTCACTAACTTTTCATATTATTAAAAAGATAAGTTCAGGTTACAATGAAAAAATACAATAATTAAAATGTCCTACTTATAACACCATACGATGAAAAGGGTAATACAAATATCAAATACATAAATATAGACAAATTAAATATATTAAAATGTTAAAGTAAAATAAGGAGATTATTCAAAAATAAACAATTCAGAATATTTTCAGCCAATGCCCCAAGAAACAAAAATACAATATAAAATTAAAGCAATTAAAAGGAAATTATGAATATCTATATTGTTAGTTACTATGCTTTGGGGAACAAAATCTTAAAAGAACTTAACTTTTCTTTAAAAGAGTGAATTCTAGTCACCAAAAAAAATGTAGAAAAGGAGAAAAAATACTTTTTATTAATATAAGGAAGTAGCCTATAGGGACCAATAAAAAAGTAGGAAGAGAGAAGATGAGGGAAGAAAAGAATTATTCACTGGGAAAAGTACTTCAGCTCTTTGAGGTCAGTTGAGTCTTTATTTAAATTAACTCACTGAGGGCACTAACTAGTTCAAAGGCCCTTTTCACTGCAAAGGTTAAGTCACCAAAACCAAATTGAGGAGGGTAATGTATCTTTAATCTTATTATGATGTAGCACAGGTAAATTTAAAGTAGTTCTCTGAGAACTAACAAAAAATAAAACCACCCCTAGAACAAGTAACGTACACGTATGGCAGTCCTCTCTGTCTTTATTCCTGTGTTGGGAAAGGTTTTGGTGATGTAACATAATAAAAATAAATCAGACAGACATGATCATGTTAATGTGAGAGCATGAGACAATCAGTCACAAATGTTCTATAGTTATTTTCAAACAAGCTCCACACCTAGAAGCAAACCTAGTCATCATCCTCATCTTGTTATCGCTACAGGAATTTTTGAATGACTGCCTAAGACAGGAGCCACAGGATTTCAAAAGACCAAGATTCAGACGGATAAATTGCTAAATTCTACAATTTGATAAAGGGTTCTGCATTAATTAGATCCATTTAACTTAGGAAAACTTAGGATTCACCATGATTGAAATCCCACTCATTTCAAAATGTTGCTGAATTTATTCAAATAAACAAATAACTCTTAGAATGAAAATGTGCCCCCATTTTCTACCTATAATTATTGCCACAACCCATGTGTTAATTTCCTTGAGCCTTACCCAGCCTGGGAGACCAAGTGAGGTAACAAAAAAATTGTTCTCCTGACAGAGGAGCCTCTCCAGTATTTGCGGCATTTTTCAGGTATTTATCCACATGTTCCTCAACAAATCAGCCCATAAAAAAGCACAGCCTCGTAGCAATGCCCACCTCCCATGAAGCTATTTGAGGGACATTTGTCACTACTGCTCAGGTTCTCCATGAGAATACTCAGGGAAGGGATTCCCCTTGTGCTTCTAAAGTCACAAACCCGAGAGTTGACAAAATGTCTCTACCTTCCTTTCAGCCTCCTGAGTCTCAGGGGCATACAGTGCCTTTCTTGTGCACAGTGGAAGGAATCTCTCTTTTGCCTCATTCTGTGTTGAAGGTAAATATTTATTTTCTTAACTCAAACAGTTATGAGAGTGAAAGGGGTCTCTAATTAATAGTTACTCCAAGACAAGAGGATAAACTATGCTGTCCCAAGCAAACCAGGGAAATATAGCCAACTTGCAGTTGGTTCCTGTTCCCTTGGGCAGTGGGCCTGCCTTCTGGTTCCTTGCTGGTTCTTATGTTAAGACTTTTGGCACTTTGGGAGGCCGAGACGGGTGGATCACAAGGTCGAGAGATCGAGACCATCCTGGTCAACATGGTGAAACCCCATGTCTACTAAAAAATACAAAAAAAATAAGCTGGGCATGGTGGCGCGTGCCTGTAATCCCAGCTACTCGGGAGGCTGAGGCAGGAGAATTGCCTGAACCCAGGAGGCGGAGGTTGCGGTGAGCCGAGATCACGCCATTGCACTCCAGCCTGGGTAACGAGAGCGAAACTCTGTCTCAAAAAGAAAAAAAAAAAAGACTTTTGTCAGCATCTTCCTTTTCTTTACAGACCTCAGTCTTAGTTCACAGAGTGGGGCTGGGGGTAGGCACATATTATCTTTTCCATTGTCCACCTACTTTACCCCAGCTGCCCACATATCCACCTCCACTTTACTGGCCCTCCCTCCGCCAAGACACAACCAGACTCAGATTGTCCAAAATACATCTGAAAATAAAACACCACAGAGTAGCAAGCCAGTCTTAGCTTAGTAATCAACATACCAGGGCAACTGGGAATAAAATGAATAAATAAAAGCAGGAAAAGTATAACCTTCCCTTTGCCCCAGCTAATTAACAGGTTTCCTCGTTATGAATGTATATAAATCCAGATTGAATGTTGTCCTTCTCCTCTTCATTAAGCATTAATAATTGTATCATCACCCTATCTGGAAATATATGTAACAAGGCAATATTAGTGAAATCATGTCTACAAAGTATTATTGATCTTTGGGAATAGGAAATTACATTAGCAGTAATAATAATGTTATGTACAGTAAAGAAGTTTAAATACCTAAAAAGCATTCATGAAATTTCCTTTAATTTAAAATGGATGTATCAGCCACATTTATTCCCATTCACTAGCTGTAGGAAATCTGTAAAGAACAAACAAAGTCTAGTAGTTGAGTTTGTAGGTTCCACAGAGACTCACACATCTTTGAGGACAGTTTTTAATAATGGACTACACAACAGTTATCTGAAGCAGAAACTTTTAGGGACAGATCATGACACAATTATACACACAACTTAAAAAGAAAATTATTTTGGTCAAGACTTTAACAAGGATCTTACTTTGCTCTCTGTTAGCATTCAAAATAAGATCATGATATTAAATTTAATATTAGATAATCAGACTACCAAGTTTAGGTTTGTTCCATTAATCTAGATTGCCTCAAGGAACAGAGAGAATTATGACCTTAGATAAACATAAGCATAGGACTTTGCACATTTTGGTTTCTTAATGGTTATTTGTTTATTTAATAATCTTAAAGTATCCCCAACCCAACAGGCAATGTTACATCTCTTGATATAGGATCCTGACTTTAGACTAAAAACATGACTTTCTTTCTTTTTCTTTCTTTCTTTCTTTCTTTCTTTCTTTCTTTCTTTCTTTCTTTCTTTCTTTCTTTCTATCTTCTTGCTTTCTTTCTTTCTTCTCTTTTTTTTTTTTTTTTTTTGAGACAGAGTCTTGCATCTTGCTCTGTTCACCAGGCTGGAGTGAAGGGGCACAATCTTGGTTTACTGCAACCTCCATCTCCCAGGTTCAGAAGATTCTCCTGCCTCAGCCTCCCAAGTAGCTGCAACTACAGGTGTGCACCACCACGCTCAGCTAATATTTTGTGTTTTTAGTAGAGATGGGATTTCACTGTGTTGGCCAGGATGGTCTAGATCTCTTGACCTTGTGATCCACTGCCTTGGCTTCTCAAAGTGCTGGGATTACAGGTGTGAGCCACTGCGCCCAGCGAAAACACGACATTATATCTAAGCATGGAAAAACCATGCAATTTCTCAGACTGCATTTCTAGGCTCAACAAGAAGTTTCACTGGGAAAGGGCTCAGCACTGATGTGAGGGAGATGAGTGATGAATGATAACATGAAGTCTGTGAATAATACAACCATCCAGTTTGAATCCAAATCAGGACAGCATGCCACATAATCGAAACTCTTAATATGGCTTCCATGAGGTCGCTGGAAGGATCTACATTATCAAGCATGAGACACATGCCAAAATAATCTCTCCTCCTCTCCATAACCTTCCTGACTTTCTCAGTGCCTCAAATTCTACCATTGCAGCTTAGGTCCTCTAGCATTTCTCATAAAAATGAAAATCAACCCTTAGAAGGTTATTTAATCAAGCATTTCTAAAAAAAAAATTATACTTTCAATTCCTCAGGATGATGTAGGGAAACAAAGCAAAACAACACAAAATTCTGCGGCCAAATAAATTTAGTAAATGCTGCATACTTTATTAGTCTTTAAGATTCACAGTGACGCCGTATTTTTGAAAGCTCTGAGATATATTGCAGGAAAAAGCTTTTTTATAATTCATATTGTTTAACTGAGTGTTTGCAAAATGTTTCTATGATTCCAGAATCATAATTTGAAATATTCTGTAGCATCCAGAATACTGTAATGTCAGCTCACCATGAATCATCAGAGTCTGGAAACATGAACAACATGATGAGCAGCTAGGGAGCCAGGAATTGTTACTGATTGGCTGGTCTCTTTCTCATTGCAGGATTAATTGGACTAATAATTACTGAATAGTAGCCACAGTATCAGTGTTTCTCTAATTTTCTTTAGCTCCATAGAGAAGTATATGCATACTGGCTCATACATTAAAGAATTTATCTGCTGGATGCAGTGGCTCACATCTGTAATCCCAGCACTTTGGAAGGCCAAGGCAGGCAGATCATAAGGTCAGGAGTTCAAGACCAGCCTGGCCAATAGAGTGAAACCCCGTCTCTACTAATAATACAAAAATTAGCCGGGCATGGTGGCGTGTGCCTGTAGTCCAGCTACTCAGGAGGCTGGGAGAGAATTGCTTGAGGCAGGAGAATTGCTTGAACCCAGGAGGCAGAGGTTGCAGTGAGCTGAGATCACACCACTGCACTCCAGCCTGGGCAACAGAGCAAGACTCCGTCTCAAAAAAAAAAAAAAAAAAAAAAAGAATTTATCGTATCCATTATTAGAGAAATAAGATAGGCCCCACATGTAAAGTTAATGAACAAGGAAATACTTGATTGAATGATGAGTAGGTTACACAGACGATGTGTCTTTGAATTCTGAAAATAAGTAATCAGCAGAATCAAGGTCAGCTTTCAAGTTTGGGGAGCATTTTTATGGACAGGGAAGGAAGGAGTGTCCTGGGAAAGAGGTCCATGAGAGCAAAGGAGGGGTGGTAGGTACTAGAAACCTACTGCCGGAATGACTGAAGCCACTGCAGTCAGGGATCACCACTGTTAGGCATTGTGTAGCCCAGCTTGGGGCTCACCACGGACCTGACTCCACAAAGAGTTCTTCTCAATGGGAGATGCCTTTAGCAAGAGCTGCCACCAGGGAGCACAGCAGGAGCCACTGACAGGACCCTGATGCCACCAGAAAAGCCTAACAAGAAATCTGCCTCTAACCAGCCATTCCCATAAAGGAACTATCATTGCAAGGACTAGTGAATGAATTAGGCCAAAGCTACCTAATACCCAATATACTAGTCCTTTTGTGATATCCCGGCAATATCCAAAATTTGTTCTGGTTTTGAATACAGTGGTGGCTATAAAAACATATTGCTCAGACGTCATTCTCCTGGAGGCATAATGGACTGATAACCCAGGTGCTGTCCTCTGGATCCACTACCATATTGCAGCTCAAACTATGCTTCCATGAAAGCTTCTGGCTGACAATAAACCTGGTGAGGGTGCTGATGCAACCCCATTCCTGGGATGCAGAACTCTATAATCAGCAACTTTTCCGTTGAGCTAGCTGAACATTGCTTGGAACAATGCTGCAACCCAACATTCTTTCTATCCAGACTTACTTTCTTTTCTGTCCCCTTCACAGGTGTCAGACCAGCACTGTGGTTTCAAGGCTCCTGCTGCCTTCTCTAGCTCCTTCCCCCATATCCTTCTCAGGCATTTCCCTGGATATATTTTTTGCACATCTAATCCTAGCTTGGTGACTGCATTATCCTATTCTCACACTGCTGTAAATAAATACCTGAGACTGGGTAATTTATAAGGAAAAGAGGTTTAATTGGCTCATGGTTCCTCATGCTGTATAGGAAGCATGATTCTGGCATCTGCTTGGCTTCTAGGGAGGCCTTGGGAAACTTCTATTCATGATGCAGAAGCAGGCATCTTCACATGACCAAAGCAGGAGGGGGCAGGGGGCAGTGTACTTTAAAAAATCCAGATCTCATGGGAATTCTATCATGAGAACAGCACCAAAGAGACGGTGCTAAACTATTAGAAACTGCCCCCCATGATCCAATCGCCTCCCATCAGGCCCCACCTCCAACACCAGGTATTACAACTGAACACGAAATTTGGGTGGTGACACAAGTTCAAACCATACCAGTGTCTGCTTCTCAGAGGGCCTCAACTGTGGCACAATCTATTCTGAGGTTCCATTACGTTGAGCTTTTAGGTGACATCTGTCTCTCTCCCAAGCATCCCTGCCCTCAGCAGTAATACTACAAAGAGGGAAAGAGCCATCTCCCAGTGCCACCATATCTTTGGTATTGAATGCCAGGCCCAAATCTGCCCTTCCTTCTCAATAAGATTCAATTTAGAAAGGATTTTATCATTTGATAAATGAAAAAGAAAATTAACACTGGGAAATGTACCACTCAAATAAAAAGATAAAAAAAATACACATTCAGAATAAGACAGTGTTGTATAAAACTGTATCTTAAACAGCCTAAAAGAGGGTTCTACTGCTTTTTCAATCAGCAAGTAAGTTACTATTTCTCTATCTTTGGTGTATTGTATTCCTAGGGCTTCAAAACAAAGTACCACAAACTGAATAGCTTTAAACAACAGACATTTATTCTCTCACAGTTCTGGAGGCTAAAAGTCTGAAATCAAGCTGTCAGTAGGGTCATGCTCTCTCTGAAGGCTCTAGGGGAGAATCCGCTCCATGCCTTTCTCTTGGCCTCTGGGGTTCCCGCCAAGCCTCGGTGTTCCTTGGCTTAGTAACATATTCGTTCAATTCCTGCCTCTGTGGTTACATGGTGTTCTCCTAGACTGTCTCTCTCTCTCTTCTTATAAGGACACTAATCATGATGGATTAGGGCTAATGACATTGTATTAACTTGATTACTTCTGCAAAAACCCTATTACCAAACAAGATCGCATGTAGTTATCAGGAGTTAGAACCTTCTGGGGGAGACATAGTATAACCCACAACACTTGTGTAGAGGCTTGTTTCTTTGGATAGAAATTGGAAAACTGCATAATTAAACAAAATTTCTCAGTGATTTGGTAGAGAAGGAAACAAACAGTTCTACTTTTAACCAGTGAATTGTGTTGCTGTTTGAATTGTATTTTTGTTGTGTGTCTGATAAGTCCACATCCTGTATATCTTCAGATACAGCTGGCATTTAGCACTTTGGGTCATTGCTGAATATTGCTGGATGGATATGACATGAAACCAATTTGAATCTTCTAAATGTCGGCTGTGGATGATATGAATTGATAGGCATATTTATTACAACTGGTAAAAGCACTGCTGGTTTGGAGTAGTGACCTTTCCAGCTGAAATTAATTGGGTCTCTTCAATGACACTACTTGTACATGAATACAATTTTCTGATTCAGAGAAAACAATAAAGAAACTACCAAATCAATCAGCCAAAAGGAGTATCATGAAGCACTCTTGAGATAATAAATCATAGCACACTGAGGCTTCACATATATATGATGAAACATGTTTAGCAGCTTCAATTCCTGCCCCTTCCATCTATCATAAGAAAGTGACTGTACTAGGATAGGAAATTTAGTAAATATTGTTGATTCAAAAACCATTTATGACCACCCTTCTCCCATGCCTGACTCTAGGATAGAAGCTATTAAAGCTAAAAATGTGAACTCCCAGTTTCTTCATGACAGGTGGAGGTGGGTCAGGGGATATGACACAATTCTGGTCATAATACAAGGGCAGTCACCATGGAAGGCATCCTTTCTCAATAAAAAGACCACCTCCTTAAGAAGAGTGTCCTTGACTCTTACTACTTGCCAACATCTCACCTATTTGCCAGGAAGGTCTTTATGACTCCTGGCAGCAGAAGCCACTTTGCAAGAAGAGGTTGAAAAGTTTTCATAGAAATGATGGAGTAAGAGCATTAAAGGTGGAATAAAAAGCCTTGGACTCGAATTCAGGAAGCTAAGTTTTAATATTGGATCTTCCAGTGATTGAACTTGAACCTGGCTTCTATAGCAGTGATTATCAACAAGGGGCAATTTTGCCTGTCAAGTGACATTTAACAGTGTCTGGTGGAGACTTTTTTTGTTGTCACAACTGGGTAGGAGGGGTGCTACTAGCATCAACCGGGTAGAGACCAGAGATGCTATTAAACATCCTACAGTGCACAAGACAAAGAATTATTCAGCCCAAACTGTCAATGATGCTGAGCTTGAGAAACTATAATCTATGGGTCTCAATTTCATTAGTGTTTAAGAGATTTCATTTATGGTTCTTTACAATAATAGAAAGTGGTCTAAATATTTCTCACAAGAAAATACTTCAGTTATCATGCACCCACTTGATAGCAGTTTAAGGTATTTCTTAAATGATACTTCTAAATACTAAGTAACAATAGTAAAAGTTTCATATTTTTAAGAAAAAAATCAATATACAGAAGTGTAGGCACTGAATAGGTACCGCCATTATGAAAAGAAAGCAAATGTAAGTGATTATACAAAAGTGATGATAGTTGTATTGAGAATTTCATGTGAGTTTGTTCTTCTATAATTTGCACAGATTAGTCATGTGACTATGCTATTTGTATAATTTAGAAAATAATTTTTTAAGTAACGAATGAAGAGTAAGATTAAAATACTCAATCAGTATTTCTCTGACATTTATGAAATTTCTTCTTAGCCTTACAAAAACACTATATAGCCTACTTTCATTAAATATTTTATGGAATTGAATGCCATTTACATTGATTCTTCATGTCAGCAACATTCTTTTTAGAGTGTTTACACTTCCATAAATATGGAATTTTTGGAGTTCAACTCAAAGGACTATTTCTCTCCAGAGTTTCCATGAAACATCAGAATTACCTGCAATATCAAAATGATTGTGTAAAGATTTGTCACTGTAAAGGTTTATATATGTTTTAGAGTCTTGTGGCTGCTGTGTCAAATTACCACACCACATAGCTTTAAAAAATGTAAATTTATTCTCTGACAGTTCCAGAGTTCAGGAGTTCAAAGTCAGCATCACTGGCCCAAATTCAAGGTGTGAGCAAGGACCTATTCCCTTCAGAGGCTCTAGGGAAAGTCCATTTATTGCCAATTTCATCATCAGATGGTTATGGACATTCTTTGACTTGTGGCCCCAATCTCTGCTTCTGCTTTCATAGGGCCTTCTCTGCTGTGTGTTTGTCAAGCTCCCTCTGCCTTCCTCATGTAAAGATACATGTGATGCTATTTAGAGCCCACGCACACCATCAAGGATAATCCCGTGATGGTTGATTTGGGTGTCAACTGATTTAAGAAATACTCAGATAGCTGGCAAAGTATTATTTATTCTCAATCATTGTACTAATTATTCTCAATGCTTTAGTAGGCACTGAGTCCATCCCCCTTGTGCTGAAAAGAAAACCCAGATAGTCTGGCATTTAACTAGAAAAATTGGGCTCCCCCAGGTGTGCCCCAGGTGTGTCTGGGAGGGAAGATTGGGATGTGAGTCAGTGGACTTAGTGGGGAGGAACAACCCTCAGGGTGGGTGGGCACCACCAGTCAGGTGGGGGCCTTTCTCCTCCTTCCTCTCTACTGGAGCTCAGACGCCCTTCTTCTCCTGCCCTTGCACATCAGAATTCCAGGTTCTCTAGCCTTTGGACTCTGGAACTTGCACCAGCAGCCCCCTGAGTTCTCAGGCCTTTGGCCTTGGACTGAAAGTTACACCATCAGCTACAGAATCAGCTTCCTGATTGTGAGGCCTTTGAGCTTGGCCTGAGCCAAGCCAACAGTTGCTCTGATTCTCCAGCTTGCAGACAGACTATTATGGGATTTCTCAGCCTCCATAATCGAGTGAATCAATTTCCCTAATAAATCCCTTCTTAGATGTATCTCTCTATATCCTATCAGTTTTGTCTCTCTGGAGAACTCTGACCAAAACACTCCCCATCTCAAAATTCTTGACTTTTACTCACATGTGCAAAGACCCTTTTTCCAAATTAGGAACGAAAAAGTTCCAAAGATTAGAACCCGATATCTTTGGGGGCTGTTATTTCAACCTAGTATAATATTATATGAATAAAATGTAAATCTAATTACTAATATAACTTTAAAATATTAACTTTGATTCATACAAAAGAATGTCAAAATCTGGAGGAATCATCCAGGATCTCAATCCTAAGAAAGTAGAATGAGATGAGAAAACCTCTTCTTATTTCCACTAAATCAAAGAAGCACAAAATGCTAACCTTTGGGGAAACTAACTTTTTAAAAATAGAACAATGTGAAATATTTTTAAATTGTAAATTAAACAACAAAATTTGTTTTACTGACATCAAAATTTGAATATATAATGGTTCCTTATACCTAAAATATATATTTTATATCTAAAAATAGCATTGTTTTACCATATTTCAACAATTAAAAAGTGTTCTGAAAGCCGATTTGAGAATTTAACCCTAATAGCACAGTTCCATAAACACAAGCCCGTGAAATTACTGAAAAGACAGGTCTGTACTTATTTTACTTACCTTGACTAAGAAGTTGAAAATATCTTAACTCTCAAGTTAAAAGATATTTTAGCAAAATTATGAGAGTACACAAATAATTGAAGTCCTAAAGCTTTTATTTCTTTTCCCCACTTTGGTTAGTTTAATTCTTCATGTTTTATTTCAGAATAACACTGTCAAAGGCTTAGATTTGGGGTATTTACATATGACAGCTGCTTTTACATTCTGTTTTGGTCAGGAATATTTATAAATCTAAACATGAGCATATTATCTGGAACATACTTGACCTCAGAGTTTAAGAGCCTTTAATGCTACTCATTAAGATATAATTAATCAATAAAGCCTACTCCAATTATTTCAAAGCCAATAATAAGGAAGCTATCCCTTGAACTTTAAACAAATCAATAGACTTATCTCCTAACCTAGGCAAATCATGATCCAACTTTATTACACTTAAGACTCTCAGTACCTCACGCCATCCAATAGAAAGAACAAAAACAAAAAAGCAAAAACCATGCCTTTTGCACAAGATAACCTAACTATGAAACTCACTTTGTCTTCTCTCTTGCAGGAAAAGACAAATGTATTAAATAATGTATTTTGAGGAAGAAAAAAAAGGTACTTAATATTTGTTTTTCATGGATAAAAAAGAGGAATAAGAATCAGAAGTTTCAAAAATAATTTTTTAAATCTGTTAAGTGGTAGTGGACTATAAATCGTGACAAAACTCCTTCTCCCCCCATCTCCAAATATGACTTCTCTCTAAGGTTCTTGCTCTCATTTCATTCTCTGAAATCTAAGTCCATCTCTCCATGCTTTTCTTTCACGGCCTTAATTTCTTCTTCTCAACTGACCCCTCTTCTTCATCTATAAAGAAGCTCATACTCTCCTTACTTGAAAGAAAAGAAGTTCCTCATCCTTCTCTGCTTTTTTGTGCTATTATCCTATATTCCTTCCCAATACGCTTCTCTGAGTTGTAAATTTTACTCACTACCTCCATTTCCTTGTCTCCCATTTCCTCGTCTCCCATTTCCTCTTTAAACCCTCTGCAATCTACCTTAAATGAAATAATGGTAACATTTACATAACACTATTTTTTTTTTTTACTTCAGAGTATTTTGTTGTTGTGGTAAAATACAAATAACATAAAATCTAAAATTTTATGAGTGAGAACATGCGGTGTTCGGTACCATGTCCTGTGTATACCAATGTAACAATCCGGCACGATCTGCACATGTACCCCAGAACATAAAGTATAATAAAAAAAAGAACAGACAAAAATTATCATTTTAACCATTTTAAGTGTTCAGCTCTGTGGCATTAAGGACATTCACATTGTGTACAACTATCACCACCATCAATCACCAGAACTTTTTTGTTTTGTTCAACTGAAACTCTGTACCCGCTAAACGCTCCCCATTCCTCTCTAACCTAGTCCATGCCAGCCACTAGTCTATTTTTTGTCTCTATAAATTTAACAACTCTAGGTACTGCATATAAGTGAAATCATGTAATATTTGTTCTTTTGTATCTGGCTTGTTTAACTTAGTATAATGTTTTCAAGGTTTATGACATAACATGTACCATAACTCCATTTCATTTTAAAGTTGAATAAAATCTCATTATATGTATGTATCACAGTTTATTTATTCATTGTTAATTTTTTAAGAAATCACCACACCATTTTCTGCAACAGCTGCACCATTTCACATTTCCACCAGCAATGTCACAGCATTTTAACTGTTCCACATCCTCATCAATCCTTGTTATTTTCTGTCTTTTTAAATAACAGCCATCCTAATAGGTATAAAGTGGTATCTCATAGTGGTTTTGATTTAGTGATGTTAAGCATCTGTTCATATCCTCATTGACCATTTGTGTATCTTCTTTGGAGAAATTACTATTTAAGTCCTTTGACCATTTTTCAGTCAAGTCATTCTTTTTTTGTTGTTGAGTTGTAGACATTCTTTATATATATTCTGGACATCAATCCCTTGTCATACATAAGATTTGCAAATATTTCCTCTTATTCCATGGGTTTACTTTTCATTATGTTGATAGTATTCTTTGATGCACAGTAGCAAAGGACAACTATTATGCACAACCTACTTAATCCTCATAACAACTCTATTAAGTGGATACTATTATTATCATTTCCATTTTACATATGAGGACACTTAGACATAGAAGGTTTAAATAATGTACCAACATCCTATGGTAATGGCTTTAACTCAGGTTTTAAGCCATAGAGTTTGTTTCCAGAAACCTTATGTCATAGACACTTCTTAAAATGGACATCAGTAGCCTCCCCACTACTTAATTCATAGAAACTTCTTATAATGGACATCCGTGGCCTCCCCATTACCAAATCCAATTATCTTTTCTTATACTTGATCCTACTGCCTGAATTTTTTTCTATCATTGAAAAATATGTCTTTTTTCTGTATGAAATTCTCCTTGGCTACTATACTTTTCTGATTCTCCTCTTACTTCCATCTATTTCTTCAGTTTTTTGAATCACAATTTCAAAGACCTTACTTCAGCATCTCTGCTTTTTGTAAAGTCTCCAGAAACGATCTCATCCTTTTTGTCACAGGTTGAATTGTGTCCCACAAAACAAGATGATAAAGTCTTCATTTTACTATCTGTAAATATGACCTTAGTGGGAATTTGGGTTTTGTCAATAATCCAATTAAGATAATGGCCGGGTGTGGTGGCTCACACCTGTAACCTTTGGGAGGCCAAGGTGGGTGGATCACTTGAGGTTAGGAGTTTGAGACCAGCCTAGGTAACATGGTGAAACCTGTCTCTACTAAAAATACAAAAAATACACAATTAGCATGATGGTGGGTGCCTGTAATCCCAGCTACTCAGGAGTTTGAGGCAGGAGAATCACTAGAACCTGGGAGGTGAATGCTGCAGTGAGCTGAGATTGTGCCATTGCACTCCAGCCTTGGAAACAGAGCAAGACTCTGTCTCAAAAATAAATAAGTAAATAAATAAGATGAGGTCATTTGGGTGGATCCTAATCCAATATGATTAGTTTTTATAAAAGGGGGAATTTTGGACATAGAGACAGACATGCATAGAGAGAAGATGATCGGAAGTTGCGTGGAGAATGCCATCTGCAAACCAAGGAATGCATGAGGCTAGCAGAAGCTAAGAGAGAGACATGAAATAGATTGTCTCTCGCAGTCCTCAGAAGGAACTAACCTTGCTGACACCTGATTTTAAACTTCTAGCCTTCAGAGCTATAAGACAATAAATTTCTGTTATTTAAGGCATCCAGTTGGTTTTACTGTGTTACAACATCCCCGGGAAGCTACACTCTCCAAGGGCATGGAGGTAACTGTTTTATGAAGAATTTCTTTTTTTTCTACCCTTTTTTTAAAATTTAATTTTAAGTTCTGCAATACATGTGCAAGACATGCAGGTTTGTTCCATAGGTAAACATGTGCCATAGTGGTTCACTGCACCTATCAACAAATCACCTAGGTATCAAGCCCTGTATGCATTATCTATTTAACCTGATATCTCCCTCCCCCAACCCACTCCTCAACAGGCCCCAGTGTGTGTTGTTCCCCTCCCTGTGTCCACATGTTCTCATTGTTCAGCTCCCACTTATTAGTGAGAACATGTGGTGTTTGGTTTTCTGTTCCTGCATAGTTTTCTGTTCCTTGCTGAGGATAATGGCTTACAGCTCCATCCATGTCCCTGAAAAGGACATGATATCATTCCTTTTTGTGGCTGCATAGTATTCCATGGTATATATATACCACATTTTCTTTATCCAGTCTATCATTGATGGGCATTTGGGTTGATTCCATGTCTTGGCTATTGTAAATAGTGCTACAATGAACATATGTATGCATATGTCTTTATAATAAAATGATTTCTACTCTTTTGGGTATATACTCAGTAATGAGATTGCTGAGTCAAATGGTATTTCTGGTTCCAGATCTCCGAGGAATCATGACACCATCTTCCACAATGGTTGGACTAATTTACATTTTCACCAACAGTGTAAAAGCATTCCTATTTCTCCACAGCCTCACCAGCATCTGTTTCTTGACTTTTATTTTTTGAGACAAAGTCTTACTCTGCTGCCCAGCCTGAAGTGCAATGACGTAATCTCAGCTCACTGCAATCTCTGCCTTCCAGGTTCAAGCAATTCTCCCACCTCAGCCTCCCAAGTAGCTGGGACTACAGGTGCCCACCACCACACCCAGCTAATTTTTGTATTTTTAGTAGAGCTGGGCTTTCACCATGTTGACCAAGCTGTCTTAACCCCTGATCCCGAGTGATCCACCCAACTCAGCCTCACAAAGTGCTGGGATTATAGGCCAGTACTTTGGGAGGCTGAGCCACCACAACCAGCTGTTGTTTACTTTTTAATAATCGCCATTCTGACTGGTATGAGATGGTATTCACTGTGGTTTTGATTTACATTTCTCTAATGATCAGTGATGCTGAGCTTTTTCTCAAATGTCTGTTAGCTGCATAAATATTTTCTTTTGAGAAGCGTCTGTTCATGTCCTTTGTCCACTTTTTATGAGGTTGTTTTTTTCTTATAAATTTGTTTAAGTTTCTTGTAGATTCTGCATATTAGACCTTTTCCAGATGGATAGACTGCAAAAATTTTCTTCCATTTTTAGGTTGTCTGTTCACTCTAATAATAGTTTCTTTTGCAGTACAGAAGATCTTTAGTTTAATTAGATCCCGTTTGTCGATTTTTGCTTTTGTTGCAATTGGCTTTTGACATTTTTGTCATGAAGTCTTTGCCCATGCCTATGTCCTGAATGGTACTGCCTATATTTTCTTTTAGGATTTTTTTAGTTTTAGGTTTTATGTTTAAGTCTTTAATTTATCTTGAGCTAATTTTTGTATAAGGTCTAAGGAAGGGGTCCAGTTTCAATTTTTTCCACATATGGTTAACCAGTTTTCCCGGCACCATGTGTTAAATCCTTTCCCCATTGCTTGTTTTTGTCAGGTTTGTTGAAGATCACATGGTTGTAGATTTGTGGCCTGAGATCTCCATTCTGTTCCATTGGTCTATGTGTCTGTTTTTGTACCAGTATCTACGGAGAATTTCTAAAACTCATACCTCTAGTTCTAATTTTCCTTCTGAATGCTAAGCCTACAATTCCAACAGCATCTCGTGACTGCCCAACCATCATTCTAATCTGCCTCTCTAGAATATTACTCTCTTCCCATCTCTCTTCTTTCTCACCTTTGACTCCCCATACTGCAACCTTTGTAAATGAGATATGTGGCCTCAAGCACTTTGGTTAGAAACCACAAAGTCACCTTTGAATCCTAATTTTCCACCCACTTGAAGCTGTCTCCATTGCTGCAACCCAAGAATTATGTGTGATCCATTACTTTGTTTTTATTTTTTTATTTTTGTTAGTGTTTTTTGAGATGGAGTCTTGCTCTGTCACCCAGGCTGGAGTGCAACGGCGTGATCTCAGCTCACTGCAACCTCCACCTCCCAGGTTCAAGTGATCCTACGGCGTCAGCCTCCTGAGTAGCTGGAACTACAGGTGCAACCCACCACACCTGGGTGGGTAATTTTTGCATTTTTAGTAGAGATGGGGTTTCACCATATTAGCCAGGTTGGTTTCAAACTCCTGACCTTATGATGCACCTGCCTTGGCCTCCCAAAGTGCTGGGATTACAGGTGTGAGCCACCGTGCCCAGCCTATCCATTACTTTGGAAGGCTAGCATTAGGTTTCAAGGCTTGGCAGGGTCCCTTTTAACCCATGGCTAGAGCTCCATCTTCAGACTCAACTCTACCTTCTAGCCAAAATGATTGAAGGTACTTATTAGCCCAAGTTATGGAGTACAGAACATGGAACTCTTGCTACTGTTCCAGCTGATACTATGACCCAAGACCTGGTCTCTCTCTTTTTGAATGACAAAAGGTTTGCCTAGCATCTTAATGTATCCAAACTGGAACTTTCTATGAGAACCCAGCCCAGTGGCTAGAGTTCTGGTAACTCTTCACAGATGTCCCTGAGATCTAAAATTCCAAATCCTGTTCTGATCTGGATTACCTATCATGGTATTTGATCACCACTAGGACACTACTATTATGTCACATCAGGGACTCATACCAGCTTGCTTGTTTAATTTAGTGCCCACTGTCTATCTTTTCTTTTAAAAAATGCTCAAATACATTTAACACTTCACAGCATTTTGTATCTGTCTTCTTGTTTAATCCTAAGAGCTTAAAAGAAAGCCAGGAATCCAGGAAGTCAATAACACATCAGCTTGTGAAAGTAGCATTGGTAGCACGAACATTTAATTCCAGAACTTGTCACTCCAAATCCAATGCTCTTTTTCACTTCACAACATGGCATGCTCCTACATTCCTGGAATCCACCAGTCAGACAAAACTTCCTTTCAGCCCATGTTAACCCCATGGGGCCCTCCAGCTCCAGATCCCTATTTCTCTGTATCTTCCCTGCCCTGCTGTAGGTAATCAACCCATATGCCCTCATATCCAAAGATTTGACAGATGGCTTCTTTTCAACTGACTTTAAGACTAACAATTCCCCATCTCAAAAGGCTGAAAATGGTTTTAGAAATTGCATAACAACAAATACAGTTCCACTAGCAAGTATGCAAGTTTCTGAGTGCAAGGTAAACATAATATGATGGAGACAAACATATTTTCAGAGAAATTTTTAAGGATAATATAATGAGATTCCAGGTAGCAGCAATGCAAGTTGTAATTTCAAGAGGGAAGAGGTCACAGATACTGACTTATTTGAATAAATAACTACCTGAGACTAATTTCTCCCCCAAATTTTTGGTCCACTTTTTCATTTCAAGATGGTGAATGCTAATCTCTTGTTAATCTTCTTTTCTATACTTAATACTAGAAGACAAGATGGTTGTTTTGTGCATTAGCATTTTCTGCTCTGGCCTGTAAGAGGCTGGACATGTGGAGAAAGTGCGGGGTGAGAATCATGGTATCTGAAGTAAGACTATCCCTGTGGGAATGCGGGTCCCACCATTACTAGCTGTGACCTTGAGTGAAAAACTTTCTATATTTTATTTTCTTCAGTGTAAAATGGAGCTATTAATAATAGACTTGTCTTATAGTGGTTTTGGAAGGATTAATAATTAATATAAGCGAAAAGCCTAGAATAGCACTTTCCTGTAGAACTTGCTATTTAACTGTTTGTTAGTTAAATAGTAAGTTCTACAGGACAGGGAAGAGGATGCAACACACCCAAATCCCTGGGGGAATCATTAGTACCGAACACTCAGAGGAAATTCAAAAATGAAGACTTCAAACATCTCACTCTAGTAGTTGCCACGGAACATCTCTATTTTCCTTCCCCCATACAACAAATGTAAATAATTAGTTTTTATATGAGATAACTTTTTCAACCTAATAAATACAGATGACCCTTAGAGTGTTAGTTAGAAGATAGCAGCCGCTGACTTAGATACAGAGCAAGCGAACACTGTTGCAGAAAAACTAGTTGGTCATTAAGAAAAATGCTGACAATGGGCATAGGGTCAGAGCAGCCTTAGGGTCAGAGCAGCCTGCCAAACATAATTTCTTGAAGAAGATGAGGTGATGGGCTATTATAATTTGTCTCCTATAATTTGTGACCTATATACAATTGTTAACAAATAAAGATCTGTGATGAGTTATACCTTCCTTTGTTTTCATTGTATAGTCTTAAAACTTAAAATACGAGTTAACTAGAAATCAAGATACTTAATTTAAAATAACAATAGCATAATTGCAATATGTCTTGTGCTTCTAGTTACTTCTTTACAAGGAAAAAATATATATTCTATGATAATGACAGGTTATACAGACTCCTTAATAATATAACATATAGGGCTGAGCCCAGTGGCTCACGCCTATAATCCCAACACTTTGGGAGGCTGAGGTGGGTGGATTGCTTGTGCCCAGGAGTTTGAGATCAGCCTGGGCAACATGGTGAATCTCTGTTTCTACAAAAAATTCAAAAATTATCAGGGTGTGGTAGAGTGTGCCTGTGGTCCTTGCTACACAGGGGCTTGAGGTGGGAGGATCGGTTGAGCTTGGGAGATCAAGGCTGCAGTGAGCTGTGATCACACCACTGCACTCCAGCCTGGGCTACAGAGCAAGACACTGTCTCAAAATTAATTAATTAATAATAAATACAACATATACAGGATAACTCTTATTGTCAGTTCTACTCACTAATTTTTGTAGAAGCCGAACCTCCAATCAGAAACATTCTAACAAATTATATTATTTATCTAAATTACAATGAAACTTCAAAAATTAAAATATGAAAACTCTTCAAATATATGAAGTAATGCTACATACATAAAAATAAAGCTGACAAATGATATTATCATCATGTAAATATCATAGAGGTACTTTGTTACAAAAGACCTAAAAAATAAATTAATTTATCTATGTTTTTAGGTATAGAAGAATTTATATTTTTTGTAATATTTAAATATTCACTTTAAAATATTGTGACTGAAAGTGAGTTTGTCACTTTTGAAAATGCTATGTAGAGTTACATTACAAGGGAAGCAACCACCTTATAAATATATAAAGACTAGTAATCAAAATTTATTGAAATTTCACTATCTTAATGAATTAGTCTTCCATATGATCTTGACCTACAGAACATTGCAGTATATCATTATCATACACAGTGCTCTAAAAAGACTACATAATACTGTGTGCATTTTTTTACTTTGTTTTGTTTGAACTTTTAAAAGCGTTATTAAGTATCCAATAGGAAGACTCCTATTCTGATAAACTTTTTTTTAAACCTAAATACCTGCCTTTCTTCTGATCTCTATTGAGTGCACCAGCCCTGAAGATAGCAACTGTACCATCTGATAGAAGATAAACTTTTGTGCCTGTTTTTCCACTCTCATTGAAGAAAACCTTTCAATTTGTAACTTGGGTAGAAGATACTTATCGCACAATCTTCAGTTGCCAGGAATTCAGAAAGTGGGCCATGGCAGCCACTTCTGGAATCTGGCCTCTCTAGTTTTATTTGTTTTTAAAAAAAATCATCAGCTCCGAATACTTAACTGAATTGTAGTGCACTTAACCAGGAATATCCTGCAATACCTTCTGCAGGAATGTAATTAAACTATGTGGCAGGTCTGCTGAAGAAAAGCTATTTAAATGTTACTGATCATGCCCAGATCCCATTACAGTTCTAATTTCATTCAGGCTCTGCATTCTTTTAAAATCCCTATGTATTAACATAGTTTCTAAGCCAACATGACACAAAGTAGATTTTGCTTTTGAGAAGTCAATTCAAGGGGGACCGAAGACAGAACTGAAGTTAAACTTGACATTCTTAAATTAATCAAAATATGTTCCTTCCAAGTTTTTAAAATTCACTTCATATCACAAGAAATGTTTTCCACAAAAAAATATTGGTTTAATAGTTGCTAGCATTCACTTCCTTTAAAAAGAGACAGAGAAAAAGAAAGCTTTCAATTTCCTACCTCAAAAACTCCCAAATCCCAAATATTAGAGTGTTTTATCCCAATTTAGAAAATCTTATTGAGTGGGGAATTATTTATAGTAATTATTCTTCTCCAAATTTTGCTCTTTTGCTGTCTATCTCTTCTTTTCCCCATTCACCATATCTGAGCTCCCTCGGCTTGAAAGATCCAACTAATCTACTAGTAAGTAAAACCATATCAGAGGAGTCACAAGAAATATAATTCAACAGGGCTCTTTCTAAACTTGCTGCCTCTCCCCACTGGTAGTTTGTCCACCTGTTTTCTCAGATCCAGATGTTCCCATATTGGTGGTCCATGAGTCATTCATGTTTATCCTGGCAACTACCTACGTTTAATAGTTCTTTTTCCCCCAGCATCTCAAAAGGCTTGGTCTTCTTCCTCTATTAATATTTGCCCAAATCTGACTGAGAACCAAGCATAATGCAAAATGTTGAAGGCTGCATAATACAGAAATGATATACAAATAGACTGGAATATAAATAATGCAGGGGCTGGGCTCAGTGGCTCACGCCTATAATCCCAGCACTTTGAGAGGCCGAGATGGGTGGATCACCTGAGGTCGGGAGTTCAAAACCAGCCTGACCAACATGGAGAAAGCCTGTCTCTACCAAAAGTACAAAATTAGCCCTGAGTGGTGGTGCATGCCTGTAATCCCAGTACTTGGGAGGCTGAGGTAGGAGAATCACTTGAACTCAAGAGGCAGAGGTTGCGGTGAGCCCGGATCATGCCATTGCACTTTATCCTGGGCAACAAGAGCAAAACTCTATCTCAAATAAACAAATAAATAAATAAAGCAAGCAGGGAAGGAAGTGAGAATATTTCATGAAGGCAAGTACCACATCTGGTTTCCTTTTTGGCATCATAGGGGTACTAGTTTCCGGGTTCAGACACCTGTTTTAGAACCATTTTATTTTATTTTGAGACAGAGTCTTGCACTGTCACCCAGGCTGGAGTACAGTGGCATGACCTTGGCTCACTACAGCCTCCATCTCCCAGGTTCAAGTGATTCTTGTGCCTCAACCTTCCAAGTAGCTGAGGTTGCAGACATGTGCCACCACGCCCAACTAATTTTTGTATTTGTAGTAGAGACGGAGTTTCACCATGTTGGCCAGGCTGGTCTTGAACTCCTAGTCTCAGGTGATTTGTATGACTAGGCGTCCCAAAGTGCTGCGATTACAGGTATGAGCCACCGTGTCCAGCCCCCACTTTAAAATTCATTTGTAATTCCTGAAATGAAAAGATAAAATGAGTCCACAATGTCTAATTTAATAAACTGAAATAAAACCCGGTTTGGAAAGTTGCTGTAATCCATAGATAATCAAATCTCTACTTCTCAATTCCAATTGACGAAATCAAAATGACAATAGAAATAAAACTATTTTCCAAACCAAAAAAATTAATTATAATTAACAAGTGAATAACCATTTTTAAAATATCTAATGAGATTCCTTTCTGTTGCTTGTAGTTTTATATTTTCCTTGAAAATCAGATTGAGTGGGTTCAAAAGGTTGACAGGTTTCCAAGGAGAAATCAGAGAACTTTAAAATTTTTATCATCCTGACAGGGCCTTCATTTGAATCACTAGCATTTACTTTGGTATAAAAGCTGTTTCTGAGCCGGGTGCGGTGGCTCAAGCCTGCAATCCCAGCACTTTGGGAGACCGAGGCAGGTGGATCACGAGGTCAGGAGATCGAGACCATCCCGGTCAACATGGTGAAACCCCGTCTCTACTAAAAATACAAAAAAATTAGCTGGGTATGGTGGCGCGTGCCTGTAATCCCGGCTACTCGGGAGGCTGAGGCAGGAGAATTGCCTGAACCCAGGAGGCGGAGGTTGCGGTGAGCCGAGATCGTGCCATTGCACTCCAGCCTGGGTAACTTGCGAAAATCAATCTCAAA
>CAUYOR010193376.1:0-14792 GCA_963573925.1 Callimico goeldii
GGGCTGGGCGCAGTGGCGCATGCCTGTAATCCCAGCACTTTGGGAGGCCAAGGCGGGTGGATCACGAGGTCAAGAGATCGAGATCATCCTGGTCAACATGGTGAAACCCCGTCTCTACTAAAAATACAAAAAATTAGCTGGGCACAGTGGTGCATGCCTGTAATCCCAGCTACTCGGGAGGCTGAGGCAGGAGAATTGCCTGAACCCAGGAGGCGGAGGTTGAGGCGAGCCGAGATTGCGCCATTGCACTCCAGCCTGGGTAACAAGACCAAAACTCTGTCTCAAAAAAAAAAAAAAAAAAAGAAGATGCCTAACAAAGAAAAAATGAAGTGTAATACTGATGGCAGTTTAAGAGAGCTCATATTCTATCTATGTAAGTGGGAAATACTCAACCTCCTGAGACTCCTCCTACCTCTAAAATTCTACAATTCTGTGCCTTTATGATACTTCTAGATTATTATTTTTTTAAATTATACTACAAGTCAGGGATACATGTGCAGAATGTGCAGGTTTGTTACATAGGTTTACAAGAGCCATGATGGTTTGCTGCACCCATTAACCTATCATCTACATTAGGTATTTCTCCTAATGCTTTCCCTCCCCTAGCCCACAACCCCTGACAGGCTCCAGTGTGTGATATTCCTCTCCTGTGTCCATGTGTTCTCATTGTTCATTCCCACTTATGACTAAGAACATGCTGTGTTTGGTTTTCTGTTCCTGTGTTAGTTTGCTGAGAATGATGGTTTCCAGCTTCATCCATGTCCCTGAAAAGGACATAAACGCATCCATTTTTATGACTGCATAGTATTCCATGGTGTATATGTGCTAACTTTTCTTTATCCATTCCATCACTGGTGGGCATTTGGGTTGGCTCCAAGTCTCTGCTATTGTGAATAGTGATGCAATAAACATACTTGTGCATGTGTCTTTATAGTAAAATGATTTGATTTATAATTTATAATCCCAATAATGGGATTGCTGGGTCAAATGGCATTTCTATTTCTAGATCCTCAAGGAATCACCACACTGTCTTCCACAATGGTTGAACTAATTTTCACTCCCATCAACTGATATCAAAACTGATATCGCATTCCACATCACTGTCCCCCTCCACTAGTCAGAAAGTGACCCCCCCTCCACTTGTCAAAAAGTGTTCCTATTTCTCCACATCCTCTCCAGCATCTGTTTTTTCCTCACTTTTTAATAACTGCCATTCTAACTGGCATGAGATGATATCTCACTGTGGCTTTGATTTGCATTTCTTTAATGACCGGTGATGATGAGCATTTTTTCATGTTTGTTGGCTGCATAAATGTTTCCTTTTGAAAAGTGTCTGTTCATATCCTCTTCCTGTTGCATTGATCCCTTTGCCATTATGTAATGCCCTTCTCTGCCTTTTTTAATCTTTGTTGGTTTAAAATCTGTTTTATCAGACTAGGACTGCAACTGCTGCTGTTTTTTCTTTCCATTTTCTTGGTAAATATTTCTCCATCCCTTTATTTTGAACCTATATGTGAATTTGCATGTGAGATGAGTCCCCTGAATACAGCACACAAATGGGTCTTGACTCTTTACCCAATTTGCTAGTCTGTTTTAATTGTTATGTATGAATTTATTTTCATTTTGATGCTAGCAGGTTATTTTGCCCATTAGTTGATTTAATTTCTTCATAGTGTCAATGGTCTTTACAATTTGGTATGTTTTTTACAGTGGCTGATACTACTTTTCCTTTCCATATTGGCTGCTTCCTTCAAGATATCTTGTAAGGCAGGCCTGGTGGTGACAAAAGCTCTCAGGCTTTGCTTATCTGTAAAGAACTTCTATTTCTCCTTTGCTTATGAAGCTTAGTTTGGGTGGATATGAAATTCTGGGTTGAAAATTCTTTTAAAAATGTTGCATATTGGCCCCCACTCTCTTCTGGCTTGTAGGATTTCTGCAGACAGATCTGCTGTTAGTCTGATGGGCTTCCCTTTGTGGGTAACCCAACCTTTCTCTCTGGCTGCCCTTAGTATTTTTTTCCTTCTTTTCAACCTTGGTGAATCTGATGATTATGTGTCGTGGGGTTGCTCTTCTTGAGGATTATCTTTGTAGTGTTCTCTTTATTTCCTGAATTTGAATGTTGTCCTGTCTTCCTAGGTTGGGGAAGTTCTGGATAATATCCTGAAGAGTGTCTTCCAACTTGGTTCCATTCTCCAACACTTTCTGACAGGTGGAGTGGGGTGGTGAGGTGGAATGTGATATTAATTTTGACAAAGGGCTAGAAATATCACCATTCTGAATACAAGGCATCCTTCTACAAGGTATCCCATGTTTTATGCAAGAGGCAGATTATGCTTGGCCCTGAATGCCTGCTTTTTAGTCAAAAAGTACACCAATCAAATATAGATTTGGTCTTTTCACATAGTTCTATATTTTTGGAGGCTTTGTTTATTACTTTTCTTTCTTTTTTCTCTATTCCCATCTTCACACTTTATTTCATTAAGTTGATCTTCAGTCTCTGATACCCTTTCTTCCACCTGATCAATTCAGCTACTGATACTTGTGTATTCTTCATGAAGTTCTCATCCTGTGTTTTTCAGCTCCATCAGGTCATTTATGTTCTTCTCTAAACTGGTTATTCTAGTTAGCAATTCCTCTAACTTTTTGCAAGGTTCTTAGCTTCCTTGCATTGGGTTAGAACATGCTCCTTTAGCCCAGAGGAGTCTGTTATTACCCACCTTCTGAAGCCTACTTCTGTCAGTTCATCAAACTCATTCTCTATCCAGTTTTGTTTCCTTGCTGGTGAGGAGTTGTGATCCTTTGGAGGAGAAGAGGCTTTTGGAATTTTCAGCCTTTTTGCACTGTTTTTTCCTCATCTTTGTGGATTTATCTATCTTTGGTCTTTGATGTTAGTGACTTTCAAATGGGGTTTGTGTGGACTTTTTTTTTAGTTGATATTGATGCTATTTCTTTTTGTTTGTGAGTTTTTCTTCTAACAGGCCCCTCTGCTGCAGGTCTGCTGGAGTTTTCTGGCGGTCCACTTCAGACCCTGTTTGCCTGGGTATCATCAGCAGAGGCTGCAGAACAGCAAAGACTGCTGCCTGTTCCTTCCTCTGGAAGCTTTGTCCCAGAGGGGCCCCCACCAGATGCCAGCCAGAGCTCTCCTGTATGAGGTGTTTGTCAACCCCTGCTGGGAGGTATCTCCCTGTCAGGAGGCACGGGGGTCAGGGACCCACTTGAGGAGACAGTCTGTCCCTTAGTAGAGCTCAAGCGATGTGCTGGGAGATCTGCTGTTGTCTTCAGAGGCAGCCAGCAGGAACATTTAAGTCTGCTGAAGCAGTGCCCACAGCCAACCCTTTCCTGCAGGTGCTCTGTCCCAGGGAGATGGAAGCGTGATCTATAAGCCCCTGACTGGGGTTGCTGCCTTTCTTTCAGAGATGTCCTGCCCATAGAGGAGAAATCTAGAGAGGCAGTCTGGCTACAGAGGTTTTGCTGAGCTGCAATGGGCTCCATCCAGTTTGAACTTTCTGGTGGTTTTGTATACACTGTGAGGGGAAACCTGCCTACTGCAGCCTCAGAAATGGCAAATGCCCCTCCTCCCACAGGCTAGAGCCTCCCAGGTCAAATTCAGACTGCTATGCTGGCAGCGAGAGTTTCAGACCAGTGGATCTTAACCTGCTGGGTCTGTGAGGGTGGGATCTGCTGAGCTAGACTACTTGGCTCCCTGGCTTCAACCCCCTTTCCAGGGTAGCGAACAGTTCCATCTCACTGGTGTTCCAGGTACCACTGAGGTATGAAAAAAAAACTCCTGCAGCTAACTTGGTGTCTGCCCAAATGGCCACCCAGGTTTGTGCCTGAAACCCAAACCCTGGTGGCACAGGCACCTCAGGGAATCTCTGGGTTGTGAAAACCATGGGAAAAGCATAGTGTCTGGGTCAGAGCGCACTGTTCCTCATGGCACAGTCCCTCATGGCTTCCTTAGCTAGGGGCTGGAGTTCCCTAATGCTTTGCACTTTCTGAGTTAAGCAATACCCCACCCTGCTTCAGCTTGCCCTCACTGGGCTTCACCCATTGTCTAACCAGTGTCTGTGAGATGAGTTGGGTACCTGAGTCAGAAATGCAGAAATCGACCACTTTCTGCATTGATCTCGTTCGGAGCTGCATACTGGAGCTGTTCCTATTTGGCCATCTTGCCAGCCACACACTTCTAGATTATTTAATAGATGAAATGGTTAGAATTCTTTGGGGGCAATGTGAATCTAACTATAGATCCCTTCAGATCCCTATATATTCTGACACAAGGCCTCTTTTAGGGTATTTTGTTGTTGCTGTTGGCCATAAATCACTAGAATAACAAGACAATAGATTTAACCCAAATAAATTAATAATGTGAATTTTCAGGTCATTCCCTGTGAAGTTGAAGCTATACAGAAGAGTTATTGGCCAGAATTCATTTATCATATTTACCAACTCCAATGATCCATTTTACAAATTATTATTACCCATTGTTTTAAGAATCCAGTTCATATGGATAGTATTTTCCTTAATTAGTTGGAAACACAAAGTTAGATCTCAGAACAAAGGCTCATATGGTGCAATAGCTTGATTTTCCATAATAAAGTAGACAATTATCCTTTGGATACTAATTAGCATGAACTCTGATTCAGCTTTTCTCTTCTTTGTCCTAATAAATTGAAACAGTCCCGGCTTTTCAGTTTTCCTTGGTGTTTCTTTGGTTTGCTAATATCTTTTAAAGAAGGTTTTTAAGAATGTTTTTAACAGTGTCTTATATGTTTAAAAGGAAACTATATAAAAGAAATTGTATTGTCTTGTTATTAGGCTAGGGTTAAATTAGATGTTTGTGAAAGCCATTATAAATAGTAAAGTACTTCACCAATGTTAATTACAATAATTTGACACAATGTAGGGCAGTGGTTAATAGCATAGGTTTTAAAGTCGGAACAACCCAGTCTTGAATCTTGCCTTGCCTGCTACTAGCTCTCTAACTTTGGTAAGTTTTTCAATGCCTGAATACCTCCTCTGTTGGCCTATAACATGCAAATATTATCAATATCTACCTCCCAGGGTCATCTAAGTGCGAAGTGAAGAGAGTATAGGTAAAGGACTTACATAGTGCCTGCTCAATAGATGTTGAATATTATTATTGTGTTAACTTAATAAATGTTAAGAGTAAATGTACTGGTTAACTAATCATTAGATTATTGTGAGGATTAAATCAGAAAATGTGTGCAACAGACATAGCACAAAGCCTGGACAATGCCCTATTTTGTTGCTTCTAAGAAGTCATCTACTATAAGATGCACATATTGTTGCATGTGCTTTTGCAAAAGAAAAAAATTCTGTCAATTAATTGTAAAACACCATCAAACAATGAAACATAACCCTACTGGAGAGAAGTAAAACTGTGGGAGAGAAAATGCACCTTAGAATCAATGAACTCTAACAGCTTTAAATAAATAGTACAATGATAAAAGATGAAGGAGAGAAGGAAAAGGAAAAATAAAAAATTCTCATCAAACTATTTTCTCTGTGGTCTTGGAACTATTTGTGAATTTTTGTTTCATTCACATACCCCAAATTATCATTCTTGTTCGTGAGGAAGAAAAATTAAGAAACTCGCCAGAAGGAGCCAATAATCATAAAATAAGATTATAGTGAATTATGATAAATCTCCCATAATATTCATGGAGTCCTTGCAGACAATGAGCACTTATCAGTCATTAGTTCCCTTTCTTACAAAAAGCAAGTATCTCTTCTATAGCGCACCACTGATATCTACTTTGCATTTCATTTCAGGGCCCCTTTCAAGAAGTCTCGGAGTTGCTCTTGTGGAAATGCAGACCACCTTCCACAGGATGATGCTAGGGTAGGTGGGAAATGAGTGGCAGGATGTGGGGGTATGCTAATCATCAATGCCAACCTTGATGGGAAAGTGGATGAAAAATGAAGAAGTAGCATTTGAAGTATAATTTAGGAAAGATCTGGAAAATAAATGACAGAAGAGGAGAAAGAGCTCTCATTTATTTCAGAAAACTTTCCCACTAACTGCAATCAGTGGCAGCCAAGAGGCGGAAGATGATGTGTGAGCAAAACAGGAATGTTTTTAAGTCCTTGAGCAAAGGAATTGAAGGAAAACAAAGCAGTTGCTGCTATTTGGTGGGAAACTCAGCAAGTGAAGGTCACAAGCCTTTCTACCCTACCAATCATCACATCAGTCTTGTACAAGTCATGTTGACCAATCACATAAAACCTAAACATGTAGAAGTCACTGGTTCTTTTTGATTAACTACTCAAAGACAGACTTTTCCTTCATTGGGAACAATTCTTACTCATTTCTATATTTCAGTCACCCCTAAGTAATTATTGGCAACAGTTTTTGAGCTTTTACTATATAGAAAATTCATTAGACTCTAAGAAGATTTTTTGAGATGTACTATTACTAGTTCCATTTTACTAGGAAATCAAGCCCCTGTAAGGTAAACTTCCCTAAAGTCCTAGAGCCAGAATGGGACCCAGAGGCTATATTCCTAGCCACTGTGTCATATTGCCTCCACCTTGACTTCATTTCTGTGATCAATGAAAACTATTCATATTGAATAATTTGGAAGAAATGCACATCATCCCAATATGCTGTTCAAAAAGAATTGTTTTTTACTTCAGGCAGTTATGATGTCTACGCCTTAACTTTTCTTACTTTCTCTTTACATTGTCTAACATTTAACTATCGGATGTGTACAAAGTCTGAAAATGTAAATTGTATATATACACACACTGAAGTGGTCCTAAACAACATTATATTCATTCTCCTGTGCTTCTGAACTTACAGGCACTCTGTAGTTTCCCCTGATGGGGGGCAGTTACACTATACATAGAATTCAGGGGTCAGGATAGAGAATATCTGATAATAGCACTGTCCTTTAAGAATTTTAGTCATTTGGAAAATATTAATTACACTTGTGGTTGACTGGGTGTTTTCTCTGTCTCTTTCTCTGCATTTTATTTAATTTTAAATATATGAAATTGTCTGCATTTTGAACTCAGAGTTTAGCACCATTGATAGCTAAAACAGAGAAAAGCTATAGTTGGAAATCAACAATACTGCAAGTGAGCCAGGCATGGGACATGCTTATACTAAAAATAATTATTTATTGTTTATCTGAAATTCAAATTTAGCTGGGTATTTTGTGTCATATCTGGCAACTCTAGTAGAAGTGGCAGTGTGTGATTTCAGAGCCTGGGTTATAAAATGCACTGTGGTTCCCTCCTTCTCTCTTGGATCACTCACTCTAGCAGAAGCCAGCTGCCATTTTGTGAAGTCGTTCAAGCAACCCTGTGGTGAGGCCCCTATGGTAAAAAGCTGAGCCCTCTAGATAGCAGCCAGTGAGGACTCCTATCAACAGCCACTCTCAAGTCTTTAGATGACTGAACCCAAGCTTATATTCTGACTATAACTTCATGAAAGACACTGGCCAGAACCACCTAACTAAGCAGAATTCCAGACTCAGAGGAGCTGTGAGATACTAAGTATGTATTGTTTAAGCTGCTAAGTTTGGCGGTGATTTGTTATGTAGCAGGAGATAATAATATGGCCATATTACTTAAGTAGATATACATTTATTCAGCATTCTAGTCCAATTCCTGACATACAATTAATCTTTTCGTTCAAATAAAAGTTTTCTTGCCTTTGTTGTTAAGTGTCACATTGCCTGTGAAATAGCCCTTCCCAGCCTAATATGATTTGGCTGGGCCCTGACCCAAATCTCAACTTGAATTGTACGTCCCATAATCCCCATGTGTCTGTGGAAGGACCCAGTGAAAGGCTGATTGCATCATGGGGGTTGTTTCCACATGGTGTTCTCATGATACTGAGGTGAGTCCTCATGAGATATGATAGTTTTTATAAGGGGCTCTTCCTCCTTTGCTTCACACACACACCCTCTCTCTCACTTGCTGCCACGTAAAACACTCCTTTGCTTCTCTCTCACCTTGCACCATGATTGTAAGTTTCCTGAGGCCTCCCCAGCCATATTGAACTGTGAGTCAATTAAATCTTCTTCCTTTATAAATTACCCATTCTCAGGTATGTCTTTATAGCAGTGTGACAAGGAGCTAATACGTAGCCCTGCCAAAGGAAGACCCAATAGAGCACTCACTGAGTTAATTTAAGAGATGTTAAAAAAATAGTATGTTTTCCAAACAAATTTTAAGGAAAAAAATAAGGAAATTATAATATATAATAAATCTACAGTGTGACCTAGATTGTAAACTTTCACATTTATCATGTTATTCGATTATTAAAATAAAGCAAGAGTGTTACCTAATCTTTACAAGTAAAAAACAAAAAGAAGGTAAGTTTTTGTTGATAATATTTCCAAGGTTACACAGCTAATCACACAGCTAGGATTCTAACACAAATCATCTAAAACCCAGTTTCTTCTAAGGTTCTGCCTCTCAAATTTGAACAGGGTCTCTTCCATTCTGACACTGGTCACTGATCTTAAATGGTGTTCCATTGCGGGTGTTTTTCAGTATCAAATATGTCAAAATGAAGGGTGGGAAATGGTCATCAGCCCAGGCATAGTGGTTCACGCTTGTAACCCCAGCACTTTGGGAGGCCAAGGCAGTGGATCACAAGGTCAGAAGTTCAAGACCAGCCTGGCCAACATAGTGAAACTCTATCTATACTAAAAACTACAAAAACTAGCAGACACCTGTAATCCCAGACACCTGTAATTACAGTGGCAGACACCTGTAATCCCAGCTACTCGGGAGGCTGAGGCAGGAGAATCACTTGAACCCAGGTAGCAGAGGTTGCAGTGAGCTTAAATCATGCCACTGCACTCCAGCCTGGGTGACAGAGTGAGACTGCATCTCAATAAAAAAAAAAAAGGAAAAGAAAAAAATAGTCATTAATCATTTGACATGCAATCACAAAAGTGAGCTTCTCTTGACCTCTGAAAAATGAGTTTTAATTGTCCTCATTAATTCAACAGCCATAGTTGACAATATCATCAGTGGTTGAGTTAACTCAATCATTCAGCAAGTCCTGTAACACTATTTGACTTGACATTTCCCATCATGAGAAATGACCCTCAACAACAACCACCAAAGGACAAATATTGGGACAAATTTATCGCAGGCAAGAAATGCAAGACAAAGAAAAGCAAGGCGAAAAGTAGAATTCTCATATTTCCACTCATGGGAATCTAACACGTGACTCCTCACCTCCTTGCCCAGGAATATTGGGTGTAGATAAAACTTAAACCGTGTTCATTTTGCCGTAAAACTCATCATCGGTTGTTTGTCAACTATACTACTCAGCCCCCAGAGAAGAGTCCATATTGAAGCCTTATTTTTGAAGTCAATTCCAGGGAAAGTTTTGTTTCTTTTGTAAAAAGTTACATATCAAATGAACAGTATTATAAATAGAATGGGAAATAATTATATACAAAGAAGGAACAATATCAAAGTTGGTTAGTAGAAATAAGAAGAGTAAATAAATTCAGTTAAATAATTTCAGGTCAGCAATCATGGTTAAATAGGGAAATAATACAGTGGGAGAAACCAAAGTAACTTTGGGATGGTTTGCATTCTTCTCACTAAAAGAATAAGGAGGAACCAAGAACAGAGTATGAAACTGAACAAGTGAAAATTTGTTGTTCGCTAAATGCTTCACTCTGGATACTTGTGCCTCCCGAGTAGCTGGGATTAAAGGCATGCGCCACCATGCCTAGTCAGTTTTTGTATTTTTAGCAGAAACAGGGTTTTGCCGTGTTGGCCAGGCTGGTCTTGAACTCCTAATCTCAAGTGACCCACCTGCCTTTGCCTCCCAAAGTGCTAGGATTACAGGTGTGAGCCACCATGACCCATTTAAAAATGCTTTTCCTAAATATTTCCATGAACATGAACAGGATTTGAAATTTTTCTAGTTCATCTTCCTTTTCTCTTTGCTATGTCTTTACACATCATTTGATTTCACATGTCATTTATCAGAGAGCAGGGAATGCTTTATCACTCTCCAAAGTTCATAGCCTCCTCATTAATAATCAAACCTGAAGGGGTGATAGGCTAACCCTGAATAAAATTATACTACACATTTACTATCAGGCACTCTCAAGAATTCACATATTTTCAAATGCTTCTGTTTATTAGAGGGTCAGCTATTACCTGTTTTCCTCAAGCCTTGGTGCTAACTTGGCTGAAAACATTCTACTGAACACAACTTTTACCTTGCTTCAGCCATGACTTGTCAAATGTCTCCAGAGAGCTGGGGACAGTCCCAGACATCACTGTAGGCAAGAATGGGTACCCCTCAGGACCAGAATCAGACACAGAAACCAGCAAAGTCCAAAGCGTGTAAGTGATCCATTCGGGTGAGCTCACATGTGAAAACAAAGAAAATAAAACGCAGGTATTCTGCATGTATACCGGAGAATGCAATCCACTCTCAGGTCATTTGAAAGCAAGTCAAAGGAGAGAAGGAGAAATTAGGGAGATGATTTATATGACTGTGAATTCTACCAAAATTGATAGAAAACATTCAACACATCTAAAGTCACAGAATGTTGTAACTGGTAAAGTCTTAGAGGCAGAGCCTAGCACCCTCACTTTATAGAAGAGGAAGGTGAAAAAGAGCCAGGAAAGAACTGTCCATTCCACCAGGCTGGTACCAGAAAGAGCTTTGGGGTTTGGCAATCTGGGGTGAGGTTCTGACTTTGCCACTTATTTTATCCCACTTAGCTTCAATTTCCTCCCAGGTAAAATAGAGATTCTAATAATGCCTATATCACAAAGTGAGTGTAACAATTAAATGCGGCATGCACATAAAGTATCCATCGCAATGCTTGGCACACAGTAAGTGCCCAATAAATGTTAGCTGTTAGAATGATTATCCATGATGGATACCCATCCTAGAACACAAATCCTTTCATGTTGTTGAAGAGCCAGCCATAATATGTGGGGAAATCCTCCCCCATTCAGTTCAGCTCCTTGACACTGGGCTAGAATATGTCCTGATGGCATGAGGTGGAGATGGAAAACGGGTTCTGGCTGTATTTCCAAAATCTTCCATATATAGACCTGAAAGTTGAAACTGAATGCTTCACTATCAGATTTATCCCAGAGTTCCCTGGGGGTGTTAGAAGATAACAATCACCAAATTTGAAGGTACAGAGACTGTAAATCACAGACCTTTATGCTGAAAAATATCTCAGATATCTTGTAGTCTAACATATCTTGATTATGGGATCCTCAAAAGCAAGGCCTTGCTCCTTTATTATTTTGTTTTTGGAGAGGCCGAGGTTAGACATATGTCAAACTCAATGAACGTTTGTGTGAGGTGGAAAGATAATCATTTATTGGTCCTTCAGCCTTGTATCTGTTATATGGGGTTACCTTTGTCCATGAATTCTATGATGCAATCGTTCAATAGCACATTCTCACCTTGAATTGATGGTAACAATAGCCAGTGTGAAGGGAGCAGTTTCTAACCAGCCAGTGAGCAACCACTTCACGTGGATCATATTCCCACAACAAGTCAGGGAGGGAAGGTGTAAATCATTATCCCAATTTTACAGAGGGAAAACTGAAGATCAGAAGTCACTCACCAAGGTCACACAACTAGTAATTCAAGATTCAGCCTAGGGAATCTTGGGCTGATTTTGTGCTCTCAGTACATTTTTGGTCTCTAAATATGACAAAACAATTGATAATATTTCCCATACTCTGTTACTCTGGTAACCTTCTGCAGTCCTTTTTCCTTGGCCAGAATTTACACCCTTCCCCAATAAAATAGGTTGTAGATGCCACAGTTAGAGGTAGTTACTTGAAACACCCATGTGCATGAGTGCACCCTCACACATGCACGTGCGCGCACACACACACACACACACACACACACCCAAGTTATAGCACATGGGGCACAATGAGAACAAAGAGAGAATGCACTGGCTAGGTGCAGTGGCTCACGCCTGTAATCCCAGCAGTTTGGGAAGCCAAGGCGGTTGGATCCCCTGAGATTGGAAGTTTGAGACCAGCCTGACCAACATGGAAAAACCCTGTCTCTACTAAAAATACAAAATTAGCCAGGCAGGGTGGCGCATGCCTGTCATCCCAGTTACTCGGGAGGCTGAGGCAGGAAAATCACTTGAGCCTGGGAGGTAGAGGTTGTGGTAAGCTGAAATCACACCATTGCACTCCAGCCTGGGCAACAAGAGTGAAACTCCACCTCAAAATAAAAAAAGAGAGAGAGAATGCACTAAAACAATTGCCACAACTGTACACTGTCTTCTGTCAAAGGAAATGAACAAAGTGGAGGGTACTTGCAAAAGCAGAGCAAAGCCATGTGTTTACCAACACTTGGGAAAACTGAAGTTTAAACCCAAGGCCAGTCATTAAATATTTTTATGTAAGGCACCAGTTCTGTGTCAAGTCCTTGCAAGGCTTAACAGCCAAATTAGCAATAAATTCTGACAGCCCCATCTATCAGCTCTGTTCAGCCAATCCAATGGCAACATTATGTTTCTTTGCAGGCCCAGGAAACACACACTTGCAAAGGAAAAAATGCATTTGATTAAATTTGGTTTTGAATAATTGGTTCATTGAAATTCTTGAGCTGAAGAAAAATGGCATTTCTAATTTATAGAAATCGCTATTTGAAATATAGTTATGACTGCTCAGAGAACCCCTAGAACTAAATAAATTTAAGTCAGCACATTTAAGAAAACCATTAAGAGGTACCTAATGACAGCCCTACCAACTCTCTCTCCAATAGAGTCCACGTGGAACCCTGCTAAAAGCCAGCTCCCCTGTTCTCCTGGCTGAGGTTATGTGTGGCTTGAGACTTGAGAGCTCAGCTTTGGTGTATCAAGGCCATTCACACCCACCTAGCAAGGTTAGGAACCTGATGGAGCCTGATACGGTTTGGCTGTAGCCCCACCCAAATCTCAACTTAAATTGTATCTCCCAGAATTCCCAGGTGTTGTGGGATGGACTCAGCAGGATGTAACTGAATCAGGGAGGGTAACTGAATCAGGGGGCTGGTCTTTCCCATGCTATTCTCCTGACAGTGAATAAGTCTCTTGAGAC
This sequence comes from Callimico goeldii, assembly GCA_963573925.1. Taxonomy (NCBI): domain Eukaryota; kingdom Metazoa; phylum Chordata; class Mammalia; order Primates; family Cebidae; genus Callimico; species Callimico goeldii. The sequence goes on from CAUYOR010193376.1 coordinate 13,087, forward strand.
CTGATGGGTTTATCAAGGGTTTTTGCTTTTGTATCTCTCTTATTTTCTCCTGCTGCCATCATTTAAAAGGGCCTTTCACCTCCCACCATGATTCTGAGGCCTCCCCAGCCATGTGGAACTGTAAGTCCAATTAAACCTCTTTTTCTTTTCAATTTTGGGTATGTCTTTATCAACAGCATTAAAAACGAACTAATACAGAGCTTAAGAAGGAGAAAGGCAGCATTCTGGGCAGGAAAGGAAAAAAGGAAAAATAGCTTTCATTAGCAACTCCAATGCCTCTTTGGGAGGATTCTTTCATAGGTGCACACTGCCTGCTTACAAATATCCCTACTAACCTGCACTGGGTATGCTGGGCAGTCAGTTATCCTAGCATCTTAGAGAGCCAAGAAAGACTATTCCAGACCTGTCTGACCATTGCAAGGCAACATGGAATGTTATTAATGTATGATATCTGAGTGAGAAAGGAGAATCTACACTTCTCTTCCAACCTTGTTTCATGGGCAGATTAGTGTAGTTTAGATTTTGTAGTATCTCTTAATTATTACATGCAAATTCAAGCAAGCAATGTGGGACAGAAAAGATCTCCAGGTCCTTTAGAAACCCAGGCCTCTGCAGATGAGTCAGTGAGTCAGCCAGGATCCCCAAATGAGAGGAGTAAACTTTTGACCTCAAGAAGATTTCTGTGATCTCATGATTACCACAGCAGAGCCCAATCCTAGAAATCAATCAGCTTTGAAAAAACAATGAACTCGGGTGACCTGATTTGGCTCCAACCTCACTACTATGATAAAAAGCATGGCTCCTGTCTTGATATACCATGGCCCATTTTCAAAATTGCTTCTGAGAAAGTAAATGAGACCCTCATTTGAAAAAAATGAGGCCAGACTGAAAGATGTCCTTCTCTAAGTATTTTGGCAAGCATGGAAATGACATCTGTGAGCTTCTCATTCCCAGGCCCCTATCCATTTCACTCAAATAGGTCGCCACTCACCACTTTTAGTGACACCCACTGGACACAAACTAGGATATGGGCAGAATGGGAATACAGGCAGAATTTGCCCTTGGCATCACTGTGGTAGACATAGAAAGGCATGGTCCAGTACCCCTTCAAGGAAGGCCTTGCTTCCCTGCTACAGGGAGTATTGCCAGCAGGCAGCCTCCAGCTGTCAGCCTCTGCAGGACCACCTTAGCTGCAGAGAGCCAGCTCAGATTGCGCCCTTACCTGGGTAACGTGTATCCAACGGCTGAGCAAAGTGGGGCTATACAGATCTTGCCGTTCAGCCTGTGGCAGTACACTAAGCAGGGCAGTGCCCACAGAAGCACTCCCTGCCGGGCTGGCCATGGCTCTCTTGGGCCTGTATCACAGTTTAACATCTTCCTCCGTCCAATTTTGCTTTCTGTTCCCCTTTTCAGGTGTTGAAACCCAAGAAGTGTCTTACATCAAACTCCATTTTAGCATCTACTTCTTGAGAACCCAATCTGTGAACCTAACACCTCTTTTTTTTTTTTTTTTTGAGACGGAGTTTCACTCTTGTTACCCAGGCTGGAGTGCAATGGCGCCATCTCAGCTCACCGCAACCTCCGCCTCCTGGGTTCAGGCAATTCTCCCGCCTCAGCTTCCCAAGTAGCTGGGATTACAGGCACGCGCCACCATGCCCAGCTAATTTTTTGTATCTTTAGTAGAGATGGGGTTTCACTATTTTGAC
>CAUYOR010193379.1:0-45705 GCA_963573925.1 Callimico goeldii
GCATGCCTGTAATCCCAGCTACTCGGGAGGCTGAGGCGGGAGAATTGCCTGAACCCAGGAGGCGGAGGTTGCGGTGAGCCGAGATCGCGCCATTGCACTCCAGCCTGGGTAACAAGAGCGAAACTCCATCTCAAAAAAAAAAAAACAAAAAACAAACAAAAAAAAAAAAACAAAATAATTTGCCTCACATGCCACAACTAGTAAGTGGGAGAGCTAACGGTTAAATCTAGGCCTGATTCCAGAGCCAGGGGGGGAGTGAAGTTGGTTTGTCTTGTCCCTCCCCTTCCAGGATCCTGGTGAACATGGACGACAACATTGTGAAGCATTACTCCAATGAGGACACCTTCCAGCTCCAGATTGAAGAAGCCGGGGGATCGTACAAGCTCACCCTGACTGAGATCTAAAGGCCTGTGGGCCACAGCTCCCTAGGAGTTCAGTGCAGGTGTTTCTAAATCTTACGGTTTGGCAAGTGCAGATAACCCCAGTCAGTCATCTCGCCAGCACAGGTCTATGTCGAGGGAAGGGGTTCCTTGCAGATTGGAGGCGGGGCTGCATCTGGCTTGGTGGTAGCATTTAATCTATCGCATTGGCGTTTTTCAGATGAAAGAGAAATCCATGTACCATTATGTTTGAATTTCCTGATATATACAGGATTTAAACTGAAAAATTTATTCCAAGAGTTAATGGTCTCTAGGAAGCTTTGGGATATCTGCTATGGTATTTATCAAAATATTGGGATATCTGCCTTGTGCCTATAGTGTCGTGGGCCTGAGGTCAGCAGAAGTCAGAAAAGGTGGAGGCTTGGCTTTCAGTGTTATGTGCCTGGATTCAGTACAACTCCACTGCCTCAGGTTAGTGGGAGCGAACCTGAAGAGGAAGGGGTGAGCCCTCTCTCCCTTACCCTCTCGTTCTCCACCAGTGTTTACTACACAAGGCATGTTACTGAAATCTTCCTTTGCGACTTTCTTGGACATATCAACTGCCTTTCTCATGAAGAATTTTAATGGGTTACAGTATGAAATCAGTTAAGATAAAGCTGCATTGTATATAAGTGCAATATATTTTTGAAGGTCTGTAAATGTGTACATACATGTCTTATATAAATATATAATATATAAATGTGGTGTCTGTGTACATATAGTGAAGATATGCAGTAAGATCTACCTTAAAGACTTTCCCTAGACAAAGGTTAAGTTATTTTTGATAATGTATGCCAAGCAGATAGATACTGTGCTTAGTGGAACCAACTAAAATCCTTTTTCTCTGTGTTTTTCCAAACACAAGCAGTCATTTTGTAGCATAGCAAAACCTTCTCAAATGACAGATTGTTTGCTATTGAGAATGTTGTTATTTGGATTTCTGTACTGTTTAACAAATGAAGTCAAAGAAAAATACTATTGCAATTCACATCTTTTGTTATGCTAGTATCAGTCAGATGTACTTCGAAGAAACAGTAATTACATCAAACATATTGCAAGTGTTGTGTACCAAGTGATACAGCTCAAAATGGAGTTCTCCTTGTCTTCCTGTTTGGAGAAATGATTATTTTATATCACGCTTCAGATCCTTGGTGCTTTGATTATCTTGTATGTTAACAATTCTAGAATACATTCATGAATTTATAAAAATACATTACTGTGGCAGGGGAACATTTTGTACACATTTAAATATATAAAAATACTAAACTATATAATTTTACAACAAAGTCACGGGTATCTAGGTTCAGGGAGCTCGACTGGGTCATTTGTGTACGTAGGACTGGTAGTTACAGTCTTGGGTTAAAGTACTCTAATGAAGTATGGGAACTAAATTGCTGGTTTTCTAAGATAAAATATGGGATATGGGTCATACAACTATTTTATATTTTTTATGAAATTGATTTTGTGTGTTATTTTCCGTTGTATCATTGAAGATGTATTTTAAACCAAAGGGATTAAATTTTATATGTCTATTTCGTAATATGTCATTTCCTGTTTTTCGATCTGACTTTATCATTGCATTGGTCAGTAAAACGTGAGAGCTGAGAAGCATCTCTTGCTAGCACTTTCTCCTTCTTTCTTAATGTGTATGCTTAGGTTGTTTCCTTCATGTTAACTTTTTCTCACCAATGTCTGAAATGATTCACATAATTGTTAGGTCAGGATCCCTGAAAGATTTTTCAATTCTTACCAAAATTTAACCACTAAAGCTGAAGGCAAATGCTTTTATACTTAAAATCTTAGTATTTTTAGTGTTTAAAAGCCTAACAAAATCTATGTAGTTAAAAAAATCTACCAATGTTTAAATCATCAGAATTTCTAAAACAGGCGTTCTGAACATATTCCAGGGTAATCCAGGGCCTAAATATGTTAGACACTAAAACGTATTTTTAATGAATACATGATCAAGTTAATGAAGTAAACTCCCTGATAGGGCTCCTGGGACATCTGAATTTTTCACAGTAACCCTTGGGCCAAAGTCAAGATTATCCTGCAGCCTGGGTTCCCATTCACTCAGTGGTTCCAGAGTCTAGTTCCACACAGGAGGCCTGGAAACGCAGCCCCACATCCTCATCCTGGGAGCCCTGGAAACGCAGCCCTGCATCCTCATCCTGGGAGCCCCTCCTCAAGCCTTGCCTTCCCAGGACTTCCCTTTGCATTAGAACTTGACTTTTCCCCAGCCTCCAAGGGCATTACCCCTGGTTCCTCAGCCCGGCACCCCCTCCCCACTCTCATAGCTCCAAGTGCTGACAGACACCTGTGGCCTTCTTCGCAGCCTGTCATTTCCTGGAGAGCAGGCTTTGGTGTCTTTGTCAGCTTTGGATCTCTGGCACCAAACCTAATGCTGAATACATAGTAGATGCTCAGGGAATGATTCTATAATGATAAAGTGACTAGTTTACCATTAGGAACTGCCTTCAAATAATGCAGTCACTTGCAAAACATCAACAGGGAATGTGTTTAGACATTACATGTCCAGAAATCAGTCAGGGCTGGATTTGGACCAGTAGGTGGGATTATCAGAGACTCAGGTGTACCACTGTACATGGCTTTCTCGCCTGGATCTTTGCAGTAGCCCAGCTGGACTCATTGTTTTCACCCCTGGGCCCCTTCTTTTATTCTTAATCTAGCAGCCATAATGATTCTTCTGAACTATAAATCAGGACTCTGCTCAAAACCCTGCAGTAGCTCCCTGCTTCATTCATAATGGGTACAAGATCTGTCCCCTGGCCACTGACCTAAAATTACACCATAGCTGAAGGTCCTACATAGGCCTGCTGAGATTATGTGATGTTGAGAGCAAATGTAAGCATTTGGGTAATAAACGCCTTTGACTCTTAGTTTTCTGTTGCTGAAAGTCATGTTGGAGACATTGGCTCAATCTTAGTCATGTTTCCGGGAAGAAAACCTTGTTTTATGAGCCTCATGGGATATTGATGGTGTTAATAACAAGAAGAGTTGAAGGTTGAGTGTCAGGATTGCTGTTGTTAGCAAATACTTTTCTCTCTCTACTAAAATTAATCAGAAGTACTTTGCTTGCAGATGGCAGGGCCAACAATACACCTTCAGTGTCCCCCCTTGGGGCTCTCCTGGATTCCTCAGCCTGGTATTCACTATGTGAGGGGTCTGGTCTGCAGCAACTGTGGTCACCTTTCCAGCCCACAGAGTGTCAGTCAACTCTTCCCATTGCTGAGAGTGCAGGAGAGACCTGGAGAGCAGGAGGCAGCATCTCCCCCAGACAGCGTTAGAAGGTTACATAGATGTCAAAAGGTGGAAAACCACCGCTGCAAAAATTCAGGGGCTGCCTCAGTAACATTTCTAGGGGCCAACGATCTGGAGCATGTAACAGGTCCTCTCCAGGGTGAAGGACAAGTGCTGCTTGGTCCCTCCACCCCACTCTCCACACTCCTTCACCTGCTGTATTCTTCCCATCGCATTTATCACTCTCTAACCTGGCATCTATTTTACTTGATGATTGTGCTTACTGCTCGCCATTTGCCTACCTTTGCTAGAATGTTCCCTATACTGGAACAAGGTTTTTTTGTCTGACTTATTTGTGGACAAATCCCAAATGCTCCAAAAATGCCTGGTACCCTGTAGATGCTTGTGTGCATACCTTCTCTTGGCTCTCCAGGTTCCTTCTCCCCGCCTTTCCCTGGGAGGCTCACCTGTGGGGCCTGCACATACCCAGAGGCTAAAGGGCCCTTAGTCTATCCCACACCCCCGCCTCCCCGTTCTCAGGCCTTCAGACTGACCGAGTTACACCAGCAGCTTTCCCAGTTCTCCAGCTTGCTGACAGCAGATCTCGAGAGGGGCTTCTACACCTGCAGAATCATATGAGCCAGTCCCTATGGTAAACAAACAAAACATACTGGTTCTGTTTCTCTGAACCTGACACACAAATCTGGTTCCAAAAATGGCTTCAGAAGAACAGAATTTGAAGGATGTTTTCCAAACTGGGGTTCTGGGGTTTCTGGAAGTGGCTCTCTAAATGGATTAGATTCAAAGATGCCAAAGACACCATTTCAATTAGTAATGAGAACAGCAGTAGTCCATGGTGTGAACTGTTTATAGAAATACACACAAAAAAAACTGTTTATAGAAATACAAAAAAAAAAAAACTGTTGATAGAAATACACAAAATATCTATTGAATACTCCTACTAATCAACCACTTGCGAAAAGCAGGAAGCTGAGTGATTCTGTAGATGAGAACTTCAGACATTTTTGGGAAACTAAGAAATATAATGGCATTGGTTGGTTGGTCCTAATGTCACTGGACAAAGTGATGAAAGAAGAAGATGAGCTCTGGGATTCAGATTCCCAGCCCAAGAGCTGCACAAATGACCGCAGAGCTTCTAGGTGTGTATGCCTTAAAGGAGACTCCTATCTCCTGTGGCCGAGAAAGACTGAAATGACTGAAAAGCGAATGCAGAACCTCATCCTTGGATTGCCTGGATTACCATGCAAGTTGACGCCCAGCCTTACTGAACATCTGCTATTCAAATGTGGGCATTGATTGGAAAGCAGTGGGATCCTGTAAGTTGGAATGCAGATGCGTGGGAAGACTGATGAGAGGCAGTTGAGCCCCTAAATGCTGATGAGTCTTGTTTGCCTTAGGGAGAGGTCTCCCCACTCAGTGGCACTGAGGCCCGGTGGAACTGGCCTTCCCATCCCCAGTAGCAGAGGCCTCCCCACTAAGTGGCATGAGCCTTCCCACCTCTGTCTAGGGGAACTGACTGCATTGCCTGAGGAAATGGTAGTGGCCTCCCCTGAGGCAATTTTTAAAATTGCTGATTCTCCTCAGTACTCTCCCCCACTCCCTCTTACAGACCTAAACTAGACCCAGGTCCCAGCACGCCCCTAAAGGTGAGAAGCACAGTCTGACCTGTGAGGAGGTGTGCTACCTTCCAAAAGAACTGCCTGGGTTTTCCAATTCATAGAGAAAGCCGTGCCGCCCGTCACCTGTACATCTAATTCATTCAAGCAGAAATTGTTCCCTATAAGTGACAGAATAAAGGGTGTGGGATAATGGGGAAGGAAACATGAAGTTGGATCAGGCCGATCTTACTGATGTGGGTCTACAAAGCATTTCATGTTGCAGGCGGGGAGTTAACAGTTTGGCTGAAACATGGATTGAAAGAGGGCCCACAGTGAGCCAATTGGAAATTCCCAGTCTCTCATGATTTGATGTTGAAAAAAGGCTTGGGGAGATTGGAACGTTCCAGTAGATTTGTCATTTAAGACCTACTCGCCCGCACTGAGACCGTCCAAAAAACATACCCTTCACCAATGCTTTGAGCTCTTCAACAACCCTGAAGAGCTCCATGACACGCACTTCCGTAGGCCAGACCTTACAGTGTAGACTGCAGCCCCATCAGAAAACCGAAGTGCATTGGGAGTAATTGGGTCATGAATGGGGCAGAGACTAAGTGGCAGCACTCACCCAGCAAAGCCAAGGTCGGCCTGGGTCACTTAACGAACAGCAGATCACAGCCACCATCAGAACAGTCTGGCTAGTTAGTCACGGTGTTCCTAGGAGTGAAATTATTCCTACTTGACCTGTATAAGCAAAAATGGTCTAGGTCAAGTGAACAGAAGTCTTATTTGAATCATTATTTAAAAAAAAAAAAAAAACCTCCAGCCAGGCGCCCATTGGCTTATGCCTGTAATCCCAACACTATGGGAGGCCAAAGTGGGCAGATCACGAGGTTAGGAGTTCGAGACCAGCCTAGCCAACATTGTGAAACCCCGACTCTACTAAAAATACAAAAATTAGCCAGTCAAGGTGGCACATGCCTATAATCCCAGCTACTTAGGAGGTTGAGGCAGGAGAATTACTTGAACCCAGGAGGCAGAGGTTGCAGTGAGCTGAGATGGCACCACTGCACTCCAGCCTGGGTGACAGAGGGGAGACTGTCTCAAACAAACAACCTCAGCGACTCTAGTCATAGCCCCTCAATCAGTTTCCAGATGAGCCAGTTTACAGACCCAGAACCTCTTGAATAAGGGGAGCCCAAGACCCCTCAAGGAAGGACCTTAATACACTACCAAAAATTTACAGTTAATCTCCCTGAAGGGAACCACCCTGGCCAGTGTGACTCTGTATTGGGGAAAAGGAAGCATCGGTGCTTTTGGGGACTATTGGACACTGTCTTTATCTAAACTGATATTGGTTCCAGGAGACTGAAGCCAACACTGGCCTTCTGGTCAGTAAGGGCTTATGGAGGTCAGGTGATCAACAGTTTTAGCTCAGATCCATCTCATAGTGAGGACAGTGGGGCCCTGAGCCCATCCTGGGGTGATACCCCAGTTCCCGATGTGTAATTGAAGCAGACATAGCAGCTGACAGGACCCCCACACTGGCTCCATAGCCCGTGGAGTGAGGACTAATTACGGTTGGAAAGGCCAAATGGAAGCCACTAGAACTGTCTACCCAGGAAAATAGAAAAGGTAAAGCGATACTGCATCTCTGGAGGGACTGCAGAGGTTAGTGCCACCGTCAAGGACTTGAGAGATGCAGAGATGGTGATTCCCAACACATCTTTGTTCAATTCTATTTGGTCTGTGTAGAAGACAAATCTGTCTGGAAAAATGACAGTGGATTATCATAAGCTTAACTCAGTGGTGGCTCCAGCTGCAGCTGCTGCACCAGGTGTGGTTTTATTGCTTCAGTAAATGACCGCATCTCCGAGTACCTGGTACCGTATGCAGCTACTGATCTGGCAAATGCCCTTTTCTCTGTACCTGTCCACAAGGCCCACAAGAATCAGTTTGCTATCAGCTGACAAGGCCAGCAATCCCCCTTCACTGCTAGGGGCACAGCAGCTCTCCAGCCACACCTCACAATTTGGCTCATGGCGATCTAGATCTCTCCCTTCCACAGGACACCACACGGGGGTAATACATGGATGACACCACGCCTATTGGACTTGGTGAGCATGAAGTAGCAACCACCTGACTTACTGGAGAGACATTTGCATGTCAGAGGGTGGGAAATAAATTCAACTAAAATTCAGGGGTTTTTTCCTCAATTAAATTTCTGGGAGTTTGGTGGTGTGGGGTATATCAAGATAACGCTTCTCACGTGAAGAAGTTGCATCTGGCCCTTCCTGCATCCGAGAAAGAGGCATGTTGTCTAGTGGGGCATCTTTGGATTTTGGAGGCAACACATTCTTCATTTGGGTGTGTTACTCCAGCCCATTTCCCAAGTGACCCCAAAAGCTGCTGGTTTTGAGTGGAGCCCATTGCTAAGGAAGGCTCTGCAGCAGGGCCAGGCTGCCGTGCAAGGCTGAGCCACTTGCAGCATATGACCCAGCAGATCCAATGGGGCTCAAAGTGTCAGTGGCAGGTGGGGATGCTATCTGGTGGCCACCACTGGTGAACCCAAGGGCAAGCCTTTAGGATTTTGGACAAGGCCCTGCTGTCATCTGAGATGATTACCCTCCTTTCAAGAGACAGCTCTTGGCCTGCTACTGCACCTTAGTAAAAACTCAACACTTGACAGGGGTCACCAAGCTACCATCTGACCCAAGCTGCCCATCGTGAACTGGGTGTGATCTGACCCTCCAAGCCATAAGGTTGGGTGTGCACAGTAACACTGTCATCAAATGAAAGTGGTGTGTACAGGACCGGGCCCCCAGGCCCTGAGGCACAAGGAAGTCACGGAAAGAAGTGGCCCAAATGCTCCTGGTCCCCTGCCGCTGCTGCCCTGCCTTCCCTCTCCCAGCCTGCAGCTATGGTCTTGTGGGAAGTTCCCCGCGTTCAGTTAACGGAGGTCGAGAAGACTCAGGCTGCTTTACAGATGTTTCTGCATCTTATGGGGATGTCACCTGAGCATGGACAGTGGCAACACCACAGCCCCTCTCTGGGACATCCCTCAAGGCAGTGGCAAAGGGAAACCCTCCCAGTGGGCAGGACTGCAAGCAGTGCAACTGGTCATTCACTTTGTTTGGAAGGAGAAATGGCCAGATGTGGGTTACACACCCATTCATGGCAATGGTTTGGCTACGTAGGAACTTGGGAGGAGCATGATTAGAAAATTGATGACAAAGAAATCTGGGGAAGAGGTAATACCTCTCCGAATGGCAGAAATGTAAAGATCATTTTTCTCTCATGTAAATGTTCAACAGAGTGACCTCAGAAGAGGAGGGCTTGAATTAGCAGGTGGAGGAGATGATTGTTCTGGGGCCGGCTCGTGAACAGAGCGCCATAGCAGCGGGGATGGAGGCTGTGTGTGGGCTCAGCAACATGGACCACCACTCACCAAGGCCGACCTGGCTACAGCCACCGCTGACTGTCCCATCGTCCACGATGGAGACCAACAATGAGCCCCTGATAGGGCGCCTTCCCCAGGGTGACCAGCCAGCTACCTCAAAACAAGTTGATTATGCTGGACCATTTCCAGCATGGAAGGAAGAGTGTTTTGCCCTTACTGGAGACACTCTCTCTGAATATGAATTTGCTTTCCGTGAACACAGTGCCTCTGCCAAAAGTGCCATCTGTGGACTTAGAGAATGCCTCATCCACCCTCCTGGTCCCCCACACAGCATGGCTTCTAAGGAACTTACTTCATAGCCGAAGAGGTTTGACAGTGGGCCTGTGCTCATGGGACTTGCTGGTCTTACCATGTTCCCCGTCGTCCAGAAGCAGCTGGCTTGACAGAACAGTGGAATGGCCTTCTGAAGCCACAGTTACAGCACCAGCTAGGTGCCGATACCTGCAGGGCTGGGGCAAGGTCCTCTGTGAGGCTGTGATCTGCTCCGAACCCATGTGCAATGGATAATGCTGTTTGTTCCATAGCCAGGATTCGTGGGTCCAGGAATCAAGGGGTGGGAATGGGAGGGGCACCACTCACCATCACCCCAAGTGACCCTGTAGCAAAATATTTGCCTCCTGTTCCCACAACATCATGCTCTCCTGGCCTAGTGGCCTTAATTCTCAAGGGAGAAATGCTTTTACCAGGACACAACAATGATTCTGTTAAACTGTAGGTTAAGACTGCCACTGGGCACTTTGGGGTCCTCATTCTTCTGAGTCAACAGGCAAAGGAGGAGAGTTACGGTGTTGACGGGGATGACAGAGCCAGACGAGGAGGGAAAATGGACATTCCTGCACAACGGAGGTGAGGGGGGTGTCTGGAGTGCCAGTGATCTCTGGGGGGCCTCAATACTCCCATCTTCTGTGATTCATGTCAATGGAAAATTACAACAACCGAATCCAGGCAGGATTACTGAAGGCCCAGACCCTTCACAGGAATAACGGCTGGGGTCACCCCACCAGGTATAGAGACCTGCCGCCAGCTGAGATGCTTCCTGAAGGCGAAGGCAATGCAGCGTGGGAAGCGGCAGAAGGCAGGAATGAAGACCAGCCCTGACCCCACACAGAAATAGGACTGCTGTGGCCACATTTCCCCCTCAGTGTGAATAGGATCTTGGTATACATGCAGCACGCTAATATCTTTGTTTCCGTTCTTCTCTGATACCGTTAGCATGTAACATACATGTGGTGGCTTTCTGTCAGTGGTTAAGCATGGTTAATTTCACATCGTGATATTTAGGGTACAGGACACCAGGAGAAGACTACACCCCACCAAGGGCTCTACGATGACCTCGTTATTGCCTTTATTTGGAGATTAAGTGAAGTTTAAGCAAATGTGCACTAAGTTGACGAGGGGTGGGCGAGGGGCCTAGGGATGCCTGGGTCGCTAGTGAAACCTCACTTCTGAGTGTCTGTGAGGATGTTTCTGGAAGAAACTGGCATCTGAATGAGTGGATTAAGGAGGAGTCACTGTCACCCGTGTGGCTGGGTGGCCCTCTACCCTCTGAGGACCTGAATAGCACAGAAACCGAGGAAGGGTGAATTCACTTTCTTCATGAGCTGGGAAACCCTTCTCCTGCGCTAGACACTGGTGCTCTTGGTGTTGGTTCTCAGGCTTCCTGAACAGGACCAGGACTGAAAGATAGATAGATAGATGATAGGTAGATATAGATAGATGATAGATAGATAGATAGAGGATTAATGAGGGGAACAGGCCCCACATTTATGGAGGCTGAGACGTCCCACGATAGGCTGCCTGCAGGCTGGAGACCCTGGGATGCTGGCAGCATGGCACTGTCCAAGTCTGAAAGCCAAAGCACTCGGGCAGCAACGGTGTAACTTTCAGTCCAAGGCCAAAGGCCTGAGAGCCGGGGACCACGGGCTAAGTCCAGATGACAAGGAGCCTGGCGTTGTCCAAGGACAGGAAGAGTGTGCCTCAGCCCCCACACGTCCATGGCCCCCGCAGGGTGGATGCCGCCCGCCTGCACTGAGGGCAGCTCTTCCCTGCCAAGCCCACTCAAACTCACATGCCCGTGTCTGGAAACCCCCTCACAGACACACGTGGAAACAAGGTATTCCTTTATCCAGCAAGTGGACACCTAAAATTAATATCCCAGCTGCCAAGGTCAAAGAATGCTCATTTTGTGGGGTGAGCAGACTGCCTTCCCCAGTACCCCTGGGTAGTGTCTAAGGGTGGCCGTGCTCCTAGGGTGCTGGGAGTGGTCTCCTTGCCCAGAGCTTGGGCTTGGCCATGGGGCGCGGGGTGCACCTGGGCAAACCTGCCTCCCACAGCCTCCCAGGGCCTGAGGCAGGCTCTCTCCCCTAGCCGGCTAGGTTTCCCCGTGGCCTCCCAGCTCCTTTCCATGTTGTCCTGTTGGGTCCGTGTGGGTCAGTGAACTCCCTGCCCTGTCACTGCAGACGGAGCACAGGGAGAGCTTGGCAGCCAGCAGAGTGGCCCAGTTGCCAGGCACCCACAAAAGGCACTTGGCTCTGTTCACATGGCTGGTCTTGATAAGTCCGCAAACATCCTGCAGGCCATGCAGGCTGGGGTGAGGCTGCCAGGGGACCCCAGAGACCAGCAACCCCGAGGGAGAGACCAAAGGAGAGGAGAACCCCACCCTCAGGCTGCTCCAGCACCTTGAGGCAGACAGGGCGGGCCGGCCAGGCAGGGCCATCATCTCCAGGGCTGTGGGCAGTGACTCGTCACAGCAGCAGACAGCGCCGGCCAGCTCTCAGCTGTCCCCAGAGCCCGTGCCCTTTCCTGTTTCTGCCCCACGCCCAATACCCGACTCCTTTTTTTTTTTGATAAGGTCTCACTCTGTCGCCCAGGCTGGAGTATATAGCGTGGCCATAGCCCATTGCAGCCTCAAATTCCTGGGCTCAAGAGATCCTCCCGCCTCAGCCTCCCAGGTAGCTAAGAATGCAGGGGCGAGCCTAGCTAATTATTATTATTTTTGGAGGGACAGGATCTCACTATGTTGCTCAGGCTGGTCTCGAACTCCTGGCCTCAAGCATTCCTCCTGCCGCAGCCTTCTGAGTGCCTGGGATTGCAGACGTGAGCCACTGCTCCAGGCTCTTTGTCATTTTTGTTCTTTTGGATTCATCCTCAAAGCAGGGTGCGCACAGCTCCGCGGTGCCCGCAGGACGCAGGCCAGGCCGGCTGCTGCTTCCATTCCAGCTCCCTTGGATTTGAGGGGCGCCTAGTGGCTCACTAGCCCAATTCTAATCTGGTAGCTGTTTGCAGGTAACTTTTGGAGGGTGGGGTGGCGATGGGGAAGGGTGTGGAGTGGCTCCAGCAGCAGACGGTACCCCAGACGAGCTATGCAGTGAGACAGCGTCCTCATATTTTCTTTTAGTTCTGTAGACATGCTTTCCTTTAGTTTATTGAGCATATTTTAGACAATGAGTTTAACGTCTCTGCTAATAAATCCAGTGCCTGGGCCATTTCTGGAAGTTTCTACTGATTTCCCCCTGTACAGGGGCCTCACTTTCATGATTATTTGCATGTCTGGTAAGTTTTTGTTAATAACTGGGCATTTTAGTAAATAATGTGGTTCCTGTGGAAATCAGGCCCCTTCCCCGGGCTGTGTGGCTGCGGTTCTGTTTGCTGAGTGACTTCTCTGGCCTCCTCCTGGAGTCTGCGTTCTGTGTCGTGTGGACCCTGCAACCTTTTCTCAGCAGTGCGGTGGGCGGCTAATGATTGGACAGAAATGACCTTCAACGCCAAAGCTTCCCAGGCCTTGCCGAGGGCTCCGTGGGGTGCTGGGGCCACCTCGGACCCTCAATCAGGCGGGCAGCAACTCTACCTTAGCCTGCCGTCCTGCTGCTCAGAGCCTCAAGCTCACCCAGAGGTGAGATCTCAGCCACCCCAGGTCCTTCCCGAGCATGTCCACAGCCCAGGAATTCGCAGGGCCTTCCAGGTGCCTGGAAATGTGCACAGCCCCCCTGGGGCCTGCGGAACACGCTGGAGCCTCTGAAGGCATCTCTGTGCTTCTCATTGCCCGTTTTTCCTCCTCAGCCTTTCGGCGAATCCCGTGTCTGCTCCAGCTGTCGGGTGCCTCCTTAGCCATGAAATTAGGTGATTTATTCCAAATCAGTTTTGACAAATCCCCTTGGGAAAAAGGCTTTTCTTACTGGGGGAGCTCCCAGGCAGGTCACATGGCGGCAGCCTTGCCAGCAGGGTTTTCCAGGGACCCACAGCCATTGGAGTGACAACAGTCCTCAGCACTAAGCCTTTGAAGGAGGTCCCACCATGATCTGCCACTTCCGGGGGCTTCCAGGGTGCTGGGTGTTGCTGTGATTGTGGCTTTTGGCTTTCAGGGCTCCTGCAGGAGCTGAAGAATATAATGGATCTCACTCAGCACGAGAGGAATGAACAAGCGACCACAGAGATGAGTCTCAAGATGACTGCGGAACTCAAGAAGCTAGACGAAAAGAACCCGCCCCACATGACCCTTCCTCTGCAACTCCAGAAAATGCCAACGATCTGTGGTGACAGAAAGACGGGGGGCTGCCTGGGATGGGGTGGGGCGGGAGAGAGGGAGTAGAACGGGGCTCAAAGAACCCTTCGGGGTGATGGAGATGTTCAGTATCTGATGTGAGGACAGTTTCAGGAGTGTAGATATGAAAACTTACCAAACTGTATACTCATTGTATATGAATTATATCTCAGCGAAGCCGGGTTTTTTTCATTAAAAGATGACGTGGATCTCTCTACCTGAAAGCAGCTCTCCTTCTCCAGCTTCCCCAGCCCCAGTCCGCCGGCATCCAGAGTTGTCAGGACCCTGTCTCTGCCTGAGACAGCAACTCCCTGTGAGTCCCTGTGGACACGGCTCTGCCCTTGCCCACCTCTGCTTGCACGGCTTCCAGCAAGAGCGCCCCCCTTGCCCTCGCCCTGGTGAACATCTGCTGACTGCCAGCCAAAAAGAACCCACCCCACAAGCCAAGCCCACGCCCGAGCCCCTCCTGCTCTCCCTGTCCAGGGCTCACCTCCCAGTTGTTCTGGAATCCTCCGTGTATGCAACTGCTTCAGACTGCAGTGGGCAGCTTTGGAAGGGCACTGGGGTGCAGTGTCAGGAGCCAGGCTTACCCATCTGCTGTTGAAACAAACTCAGAAGCACTCTTGAAACAGCCTCGATGCTCTGAACCCGGGCCTGGTGGAGCGCCCGGCACCTGGGCACGGTGGCTGCTGTGTGGTCCTGGCCACAGCCTGGTGTGAACAGGCCTAGCTGAGGGAGGAGTACGGTCCCCACTCTCCTTCCTGCCTTGGACTTTCTCCTCCATCAGCCCCTGCCCATGAGTGAGGAGGGTCAGACAGTCAGCAGGGGCCTCATGGGAGGCCCGCAGTCACCAGGCCCCCTGTCCAGCCAACTCCTCCCCTCCAGCATCACACCCTGGCGTGGCCCCAGAAGGCCCTCTTGTTGGGACAGCAAGGGATGGGGCCTGGAAGAGCCTTTCCAAGAGGAAGAGGGAGGCGCCGTCGTGGGGCCTCCTTTCACGGCCCTCCCTCCCCATGCCGGCTCTGGAGATCAGAAGTCAGCCAGGCCTGTCCACAGGTCTCTGTAGCTGGCCCAGGTGGCTGGCGGCCAGGCTGGGGCTGGCCTGTGGGTGTCTGGCCCCACTGGCCACCAGCCACCTTTCCCTGCTCTGACCTTGGCCACAGCCCCACAGCTGGCACGACACTGTGACCTTTCCCCCACTTCCAGCTCTGGCCTCCAGATGATTCCAGGGCCCTGAAGTTTACTTGAGTCACATGTCGCTGGCACAGAAGCCTCCCACCCTGTTCCCTCTCCTTGTCCTGGGTTTAAAGGGCCACACTGGAGAGCAGGAGCAGGGCCTCGAGCCCTCGAGCAGGGCCAGGTGTCGGACCAGAGCCCCCATTGGGCCCAAGACCTGCAGGCCTCAGAAGCCCCAGCCCACACCTCGTGGGCCAGCTTTCTCTGATGGCCTTCGTCATGACGGCTAAGGTTCAGTGACCACTTTTTCTGGTGGCTGCCAGGATGGCATCTATGGACCATCCCCCTCCCACCAGAGACTCTGGCCTCTGCCCCCTGCTTAGAGCCCACAACCACCACTCCAGCTGCTTCTCTGCTCCCTGCAGCATGGCACAGCCTACCAGCGACCCCCTCCTGCACACCTGTCCCCAACACGAGTGACAAGTGGGCCCCAGTGTCTGCCCTGAGGAAGCCTGAGGCCCGAGTGTCCTTCCCAGAGACCTGCAGCAGGGGCACAGGGCTGCCTGCCTGCAGAGCAGGGGCCAGTCCCACTGCACCACATGGGACAGATGGAGAAACCGAGGCCCAGAGAGGGAAGACTTCCTGAAAGCAGGGCCAGATACATGAGGCCCCTGGTGATCCCCAGCCCTTGCTCTGCCTGGACCGAGACTCGGGGACCCAGGGGCACAGAGCTGAGGGTGGGAGATCTGGGGGGAGCCGATGGCTCCCACGCCTCTCACACTTGCCTGGGGATGTGGGGCAAGAATGTGGAGAGGTCAGCATGGCCCTCCCCTGGCCTTTAGGGGAGGGAAGCAGAGTCTGGGCAGGAACCACTGCCTGCTGTGGAAGCCTGCGGACACCGCCCACCTCTGCCCGGCTTCTGCGTCCAGAGAGTCTCCCTGTGACCAGCCTGATGTTCTGAGGCTGGCCCAGGCGGCTGGCGGCCACTCACTCTACCCTTCCCTCTAGCGATTCTTGTTCTTCAGGTTTGGGGCAGGACCCAGTAAGCAAACTTGGGAAGTGGCATCCACCAGGCCACCCCAAAGAGCCTCCCATCTGCCACCAGGTCCCTTGGGTCTGTGCCCTTCCCAGGCTGAGGGTCCTCAGCTTCCCAGCAAGCAGTGGTCACCTGACCAGCTCCTGGAATGGGCTCTCACTACTTTCCCGTTCCCCCAGAGAAATCCCCCATGAGCACACAGGTTGCGAGAGGTCACTGCAGTCCCCAGGAGGAGCGCTTCTTATCTAAAGCACTAATTCCTGAGTGAAGAGACCCTAGAGCTCAAGGGCCTGGGACAAGTAAGACAGGGAATCTAACTGTATTTCTAGAGGTGTCCAAGCCTGCAGAAACAGGCAGGGAGCGGGACTGTCTGTATGCTGCACTTCGGCTGCGCGACAGGCGACTCGCTGCACTCACTCCAAGCTTCCCTTTCTGCAGTTTGAACACAGGAGCCGTGATGAAACTGACTCGTGGGCTAGCGTGGAGATGGAGATGCTGAGCGCACGGTGGGTGCTCGGCACAGCTGAACGAGGATTGCTACGGCAGCGCTGCTGAGCGCAAAGCACTGGCCTCCGGCTTCTATCAAGAAATAACATTGGCTGCACATGGTGGCTCACACCTGAAATCCCAGCTGTTTGGGAGGCCAAGACCAGAGGATCACTTGAGGCCAGGAGTTTGAGACCAGCTGGGCAACACAGTGAGACTTTGTCTCTACTAAAGATTAAAACAAAAATTAGCTGGGCCCACATGGTGGTGTGTGTCTGTAGTCTCAGCTACTCAGGAGGCTGAGGCAGGAGGATTGCTTGAACCAGGGAGTTTGAGTTGGCAGTGAGCCATGACTGTATCACTGTACTTCAGCCTGGGCAACAAAGCGAGACCCTGAATCAAAAATAAAAGTGGACATGCATGTGTGTCTGCATATGCGTGCGCAAATGTTACCGCTGTGTGCCTGCACATGTGTGCGCATGTTACTGCTGTGTGTGTATGTGTGTGCGCAGATGTTACTGCTGTGAAGGCGTGTGCATGTGTGTGCACGCATGTTACTGCTGTGAGTGTGTATGTGTCTGCACGTGTGAGCGTGCATGTTACTGCTGTGAGGGCATATGTCTGCACGTGTGTGCATGCAGGTTACTGCTGTGAAGGTGTGTGTGTCTGCACGAGTGCACACATATTACTGCTGTGAGGGTGGGTGTCTGCATGTGTGTGCACATATTACTGCTGTGAGGGCATATGTGTCTGCATGACTATACACGTATGTTACTGCTATGATGGTGTGTGCACATGTATGCACATATGTTACTGCTATGAGGGTGTGTCTGCACATGTGCACGTTATTGCTGTGAGTGCCTGTCTACATGTGTGTGCGTGCATGAATTCTGTGTATGTTTGCACATGTGTGCACACATGTTGTGAGTGTGTCTGCACATGTGCATGCATGTTACTGCTGTGTATGTCTGCACACATGTGCATGTTACTGCTGTGAGTGTCTGCACGTGTGTGCATGCATGTTACTGCTGTGTCTGCACATGTGTGTCCACATGTTACTGCTGTGTCTGCACGTGTGTGCACATGTTACTGCTGTGTATGTCTGCACATGTATGCGCATGTTACTGCTGTGAGTGCATGTCTGCACGTGTGTGCATGCATGTTACTGCTGTGTCTGCACATGTGTGTGCACATGTTACTGCTGTGTATGTCTGCACATGTGTGCGCATGTTACTTCTGTGAGTGCATGTCTGCACGTGTGTGTGTGCATGTTACTGCTGTGTATGTCTGCACATGTGTGTGCACATGTTACTGCTGTGTGTGTCTGCACATGTGTGCGTGCATGTTACTGCTATGTGTCTGCCTGTGTGTGCACGCATGTTACTGCTGTGTATGCTGCATATGTGTGTGCACATGTTACTGCTATGTGTGTCTGCATGTGTGTGTGCGCATGTTACTGATGTGTGTCTGCCCGTGTGTGCACGCATGTTACTGCTGTGTATGTCTGCACATGTGTATGTACGTTACTGCTGTGAGTGCATGTCTGCACATGTGTGCATGCATGTTGCTGTGTGTCTGCACGTGTGCGTGCATGTTACTGCTGTGTCTGCCCGTTTGTGCGTGCATGTTACTGCTGTGTATGTCTGCACATGTGTGCGCACGTTACTGCTGTGAGTGCGTGTCTGCACGTGAGTGCATGCATGTTACTGCTGTGTGTGTCTGCATGTGTGTGCGTGCATGTTACTGCTGTGTGTCTGCACGTGTGTGCGCGCATGTTACTGCTGTGTGTGTCTGCACATGTGTGCGCACATGTTACTGCTGTGTGTGTCTGCACGTGTGTGTGCGCATGTTACCGCTGTGTGTGTCTGCCCGTGTGTGCGTGCATGTTATTGCTGTGTATGTCTGCACATGTGTGCGCACGTTACTGCTATGAGTGCATGTCTGCACGTGTGTGCATGCATGTTACTGCTGTGTGTCTGCCCATGTGTGTGCACGTTACTGCTGTGTATGTCTGCACATGTGTGCGCACGTTACTGCTGTGTGTGTCTGCACGTGCGTGCATGCATGTTACTGCTGTGTGTCTGCACGTGTGTGCGTACATGTTACTGCTGTGTGTGTCTGCACATGTGTGCGCGCATGTTACTGCTGTGTGAGTCTGCACTGCTGTGAGGGCCTGTGGCTGCTCTCTCAGGTCCAGAGAGACCCTCTAATAACAACAATCACCCTGCTGCCCAAATCTTGGCTTCTAAGTGTCGTTCACTAAAAGAAACCAAATCTCCTTGGAAAAATGGCTGACTCCAGGGACAGGACAGGGAAAGGAGTAGATGGGCCTGGACCACCTTGCTGAGCCAGAAAGCAAGGACTTGCTCCAAGGATGACAGGACCTGTCAAAAGGCCACAAGAGCCAGCAAAGGGGCTCTGTCTTAGTCATGCGGACTGCTATGACAAAATCCCGTAACGCTGGCTTCTGGGAAACAAGAACGTATCTTGCACAGTCGGGAGGCTGGGAAGTCTGAGATTGGGACCCTGATGGCTGGGTTCTGGTGGGCGCTCTTCAGGGTTGCATCTGGCTGGCTTCTCACGGTGTCCTTCTGTGATGGAAAGAAAGGTGCCAGCTTTCTGGCCTCTCCCACCTTCATGACCTAATCACCCCCGAAGGCCCAGCCTCCTAATGCCATCACCCTGGGGGTGAGGATTTAGACACTGGACATGGAGAGGATACAGACATTCAGACCATGAGGGCTCCCACTAGCCAAATCTGGGAAAGTTTTGAGCATCTAAATGAATAAATGATTGTAACACATAACTCACCAGACCAAACGGCTATCACCCCCACACGGATACAAACTAATATATACATAAAGTGAAATGTTAGCGTGAAATGGATATTTACATAATTTCAATGTACCTCCCCACAAGATACTTACTAATTACAAAATAAAAAAGAGTAACTTGACATGGAGACATCTGGCAGACAGCACCTCATCCAAAGACCACAGCGAACACCATCAGCCAGAGGAGAAAGCAATCGTATTGGGAAGCATGAGTTCCGGTGAGAAGAACACGGCATTGCCTGGGAGATTTCCTACCAAAGATCACACCCTGACCCCGATCATAAGGACACGTCAGACAAACCCAAAGCAGACCCACTGTGAGCATTTTCCCTCATGGGACACCGCAGAGAATCCTCGGGCCTGTGAGCGTCCTAAACACAGTCTGATGCTGTGTGTTCCAGGGCGCCGCCACCTCTGCTTCACCTTGCCAGTGCAGGCAGGGCCCGGGGGCTGCAGCGGGGTCCGTGCGCAGAGTCTCTCTTACAGACACCGTGCCCAAAGGGCTTCATGAGAAAGAGTTGGAGAGGGCTTGGACCCCGAGGGCTCCAGGGGGATTGAGGAAAAACAAGGAAGGGATTGGGCTCCATGTAGTCATGGAACCCAACTGAAAGTGGCCCGCCACTGGGGGAGCCTCAGCAAAGCAGTCCCACGGCACCCCGGCTCCTGCGTGCTGATGGGGGACTGCCCTGGGAAGTGCTGGGTCTCATGTGGCAGCCAGGGCCTTCTGTAGACCAGGAGTGGCAGCAAAAGGTACATGTATGTGCGTGTGCCCCTGTGCACACAAGCATGTGTGTATAATTGTGTGCATGTGTGTGCACGCGTGCATGTGTGTTGGGGGGTGGGTTAGCTTGCTGGTTTGCTGGTAGCTTGACTGCTAACTTTGAGAAGGAAGACCATGTGGAAGGGTGGAGCCGGGGCTTCTCAAGAGCTCCTGGATCATGGGACATTTTTAGCTGTTCTCTTTCTTCCCTGGGGCAATTTGCCATCAGGTGGAGCCCGTCAACCTGCAGAGAGAGGGACACCTTGCAACGGAAAAGGCCAACCTTCCTGGGCTCATACCTGTTCGGGCCTTGCTCCGGATGCCGGTGACCCCGCTGATTCACATTGATGTCTGTCGGGGCTCTCGGTCATAAGCAACAGAAACTCTCTAGCAACTTGGGCAGAAAAGCACTCTAAAAATCCATAGGAAGGCTGCAAAGACAGGCAGGAACCCGGCCAAGGTCTCAGCCCGGGAACTGCCCGGGACACACCCTGCCGCACAGGGGAGGCAGACTGCAGGACCAGGGTTTCTTGGAGACAGGAACGGCAGGGCGAAGGCAGCCGTGAGTGACACAGTCCCCAGTAGGCCTGCCCCAGGTCTCTCTGAAGGGGGAGGTGGCAGTAGAACCCCTGGCCTGGCAGGAACCGGGCAAGGAAGCCTGAACGGCGGCGGGAGTCTTGGAGACCTTCACAGAAGTGGTGACGTGGCGGCGAAGTCTGGGCCAGAGCTGGGAGGACAGTGTGGAGAAGGGCGTTCCGGGGCTGCACGGGGCGGTGGGAACCTGGCCCGCCTCCGACGGGTGCAGCCGTGATGTGAGGGCGCCGGGCTGGGCTGGAGAGCTTGGGAGAGGAACGCGACAAAACTGTGTGCCTCTTCATTCTTTGAGGGTCTCCTGTCTTGGGAAAGGGGTGGGCACCTGTGCAGCCCCTCAGGGCTGGACTCCCCTCCCCCACCTCTCTCAGCAGATGCAGACCCCTGCCCGCCACTGCCTGGAGCCCCTGCATCATCTCCAGTGAGAAACAGCAGGCCCGGGGCCCAGAGTCAGGCCCGGGACTCTGCATTCCTCACTCTGCTGCCGGATGTGTTTGGAATTAGTCTAGAGGGAAGCCAGGGTCAGAGAGGGTTTTGAGCAGGAGAGTTCCCGAGGAACTGGGCTGTGGAGAGCCAATCTGGCTGTGGCTGGACGAGGGACAGGAGACAGTGCGGTGGGAGGCAGGACTCCAGGCACAGGCGCAGTTAGGCGGGGACTCAGTATGGAACGCGGAGGAACTGCCCGGCTTGGGGGCTGAGTGAATGTGGAGGGTGCAGGGGAAGCGGCTTTACCAGAATGAGCCTTCTTGTCCAAGGGAAGCTACTATGGTTTCCAGCCGCTCCCCACCCCCCCGCCGCCGTCCCGAGTCTGTGGCCCCTGTGACCGGCCCTGGCCCCACCTGTCTCCTCAGACCCACTGTTGGGCCAACTCCTCCCCACAGCAGGGCCCTGGGCATCAGGCTCAGAGCCATGGGGCTTTCTGGAAAGGCCTCTGGTTTCCTGGAAGGCCCAGGCAGCAAACACACAGCGTTATCTCTGCACTTGAGACTGTGCCAGGGCCTTGACTTGGGAAGATAAGGCTGTGTACACAGCGATCAGACACAGAGGTGACCTCGGCTCCCCAGCAGCTGGCGGGAACGGAGGGGAGGGACGGGAAGGGGTCTCAGGGCACAAAGACCCAGGAGCTACAGTGCCCTCCTCCAGGCTGCATCTGAGACAGGGATCCCAGCTAGAGCCCCGAGTACACCTGGCTGTGAGGCTCTGCTGAGTACCTGGGAATCATGTCCATGCTAGCCACAGTCGGTCAACTGCACGAGTCAGGTGTGCACATGGGTGCCTCTGTGTGCACATGAGCTACTTCACTTCTCTCTGTGTTCGCGTGTTCGTGGAAGTGCTCCAGGCCCAAGGTGAAGGGGTAGGACGAAGCAGGGGCAAGGACTCCACCCCACACTCAGAGTCCTTGGGCTCCAGAGAGACACACAGATAGGTGGTTACCAGGATGCCCGGGGCTACGGGTGCACACAGACCCGACCGAGCCCAGCATAAGGGCCAGGGAAGACTTCCTGGGGGTCTGAGTGGAAGATGCAGGGTGAGTGGGAGGAGGGAGGGTGGGCGTCAGTGTCCTAGGATTCAGGGGCGCACAGAGTCCAGAACAGGCACCCCAAGCATGTGATGGGTACTCTGGGGATCGCTGGTGCCGCTGAGCATAAAGCTTATGGAGAGGAGGTGGGAGGACTGAAACCAACTTTAAATTCGCACAGCTCTGCGGGGACTGCAGCTGCAGCCATAAGACGGTGACAGATAGCAGGCTTCCCTTTCCCCCATAAACAACTACAAAACTAGACAAATGACATGAAGCAACTGTTTTGAAGCATAGATGCCGTGGCAGCACTGTGACCTTAGAGAAGGTCACACACGAGGGAGCTCCGGCTTCACCCTCGCTCTCTGCCCGGAGGTGGCTGGGGCATTTTCTGAACACAGCACAGGGAAGTGGAGCTCAGAGAGTGGCGATCGTATGGGTCAGAGCAGGCAGAGACTGGAGTTGAGGGCCACTGAGGGGACTGGAACTTGTGGGGCTCCAGAGGGGAGAGGGTTGAGCAGAGAAGGAGCTCCAGAGATTTGCAGAGGCGCTCCCTTGAGTCTCTGAGTGAACTTCGAGAAGGACACTCCCTTGATTCTTTGACTGCTAACTTTGAGAGGAGCTCCCTAAACTGCACGTGCACAGGGCGAGACTGCAAGGCAGAGGAGAGCTGCCGGGAGCTGGGAGCCGAAGGGGGTGCTGGAGGACGCAGGGGCATGGAGAGTTTAGAGTTCTGGCTGGCCAGGGTGAAGGGACAGCACGGAACATGCCAGGCGTTCAGAAAGAGACCTCAGAAAAACCACCCTTTTAAAAAAGCTTAGCTTTATTGAGTATCATTTACATACAGTGAAATTCGCCATGTTTAGGTGTACAGCTCTGTGACAAATGCATACAGTCATGTAATCACCACACGATCAAGACAGAAACCATTTGCACTGCCCAAATAGTCCCTGTGCCCTTTGGTCGTCCTTTCTTCCCTCCACTCCAGCCCCTGGCAACCACTGCCCTGAGTTCCATCCTTTTGAAAAGCACACGTCTTAGGTGTACTCCACTCACCCTGCGGTGAGGGCTGCTCTCAACCTTTCATAACAAGACTTGACAGGACAAAACATCCACCAATAATTTAACTAGGTGCCAAAACAAACAAATTCACGAATCTTTGAAAGAAAACAACAAAACCCAGACTCCCAACAATGTAATATCATACTGTCCAGCATCCAATCAAAAATTATTAGACAAGTGATAAAGCAAGAAAACTTGAATCATAACCAGGAGAAAAATTAGCCCATAAGAAGCCCTGTTGAATTCATGGGGCAAAGACAAGGTGTCTTTTGTCATTGAGTATTTTCCACTGATAGATGGTAGAGCTACCATGAAAAAATATTAACATTAAAAGGAGTCTTCAAAAACAAAAGAGAACCATGGGTGGAGGAGACAGCCAGAACCCAAGTGCACATCTAGATGGCAAATAGGCGCACAGTGTGGGCAGGCTTGGAGTTAAACACTGGGACCCAGCCATGTGCACAGTCACATCACTGAGGGGTGAAGACAGACATGAGCACAGAGCAGAGGGCAGATGCCACAAGAGACACACAAATGTCCCAGGCATCAAAGAGTGAGCGATCGCCTCTGCCTTGAGAAATTGTAAAAGACTTCATAGAGGACATTTTCTTTTTTGAGACAGTCTCGCTAGGTCACCCAGGTTGGAGTACAGTGGTGTGATCTGGGCTCACTGCAACCTCCACCTCCTGGGTTCAAGTGATTCTCCTGACTCAGGCTCCCAAGTAGCTGGGACTAAAGGCATGTGCCACCAGGCCTGACTAATTTTTGTATTTTTGGTAGAGACAAGGTTTTACCATGTTAGCCAGGCTGGTCTCAAACTCCTGACCTCAGGCGATCTGCCTGCCTTTAGCCTCCCAAAGTGCTGGGATCACAGGCATGAGCCACTGCACCCGGCCAGGAAATTTCTTTTGCACTGGGCTTTTAAAGACGACAGAAATAGAGAAAACTATTTTAAAATCACCTATAAAGTCGTTTATTACCCAAATGCAATCACCGTTGGTATTCTGGTAAATTCCTTCTCTCTGAATTATCTTCTTATTTTTCCCAAGTGGAGTTCCATCTCCTCAATTCCATTTTGCATTTTTCAGTTAATGTGATTTCAAAAAGCATTTTCCGAAAATTCTTTGTAGCAGCTACTTTTAACAGCTGTGAAATATTAACTGTCTGTAACATAACATAATCCGATTATGATTCGCTGTTACTGGGTTTGTGGGTTATTTTCAGGCTCTAATGTTGCAGTGAGCATCTAGTTCTTCTCTGTCCTGGTTAGTCTCTTAAGTTAGATTTCCAGGACTAGGATGATTCTTTCCAAAGATATAAACATTGGGAGGTTCCTGATGTGTATTGCCAAATGACTTTTCTAGAAAGTTGTGCAAATTTACACTCCCTCTACACACTCTTCTGTTGTAATACACATTTATATGCCTTTTCCCCCACAAATTGCACCCTATCCACCTTCCTACCCCCGGTGCCTGCACAGGCGCCGCCCAGCGGCGTCCCTTGCATCACACACCACCACACTTGCATCACGCGTGACTGCACTTTCACAGGGAAGAAGAAGAAATATCCAGGGTCGGGGAATGTCCCTGACAGATACTCCAGGAACCAAGACGTGGACAAGTGTGGATGGACATGTGGGTCTCTGGACTCTTTCTAGAACACCTGGTGTGAAGAGGAGATGGCTGTCAGAGACCTCGCAGTTCAGCTTTCTCGCTTGGTGGCAGGGAAGCTATCTAGGTGGGGCAAGTGCCACGTGGCACAGTTCATCACGTCAGCGCAGCACCTGCTTCTCGGGGTATGGCCAGACGGGGGTCTTGCAGCCTCAGCTTCCAGGAGGAGCTGCCCAGCGAGGGACCTCAACCCTAGGCTGACATCTTGGCCTTACTGGAGTCACAGCTCAGTCCTCACCCTGCGACCTGTGCAGATGAGGAGTGGAAGACAAGAGCTGGAGGCCAGACCTCCTGAGAAAAGGAGGGTTGGAAGGAGAACGATGTGGACTTGGGGGAGGCCAGGTTTGCTCTCCTTTTCTTCAGCAAGAATTTCCTCTTTTCATAATGCCAGGAGGACCCCAAGGTGGCTGTTGCCCCCTTTAGAGATGCTGTGTCCCAATGAAGGGGCACCTAGAACAGGAATTCTCAACCTCCCAGGACAACAGTGGCCGCTGAGAAGCCAGAGACCTGGGGCAAGCGTCTCGGGCTTTCCTCCGCTGCTCCACCTGGAAACCGGCTGGCAGGACCACCTTGCAGGCTGCTGTGACTGTCCAATTAGACCACGTGAGTGAGCAAGGGGCTTGTGCCTTGCCCCGAGGGAGTTCAACGCACATCTTTCTATAGGACACATCCAGGGAGGCCAAGCTCGCCAGCCATACTGAATGTCTTTTTTTTTTTTTTTTTTTGAGATGTAGTCTTTCTCTGTCTTCCAGGCTAGAGGGCAATGGCAAAATCACGGCTCACTGCAACCTCTGCCTCCTGGGTTCAAGTGATTCTCCTACCTCAGCCTCCCAAGTAGCCAGGGTCACAGCTGCCACGTCCGGCTGAGTTTTGTACTTTTAGTAGAGTCGGGTTTGGTCACCATGTTGACCAGGATGGTCTTGAACTCCTGACCTCGTGATTGGCCAGCCTTGGCCTCTCAGAGTACTGGGATTACAGGTGTGAGCCACCATGCCTGGCCAAGGCCTATCTTTTGAGACCCTAATTCCCCATTGAAGCTGAGCTCTGCTTTTCTTATCTCCTGTGGTAGACTACTAACTTTTCTTTTTTTTGAGACAGGATCTTGCTCTGTCACTCAAGCTGAAGTGGAGCGGTAAGATCATAGCTCACTATAGCCTCAACCTCCTGGGCTCAGGCAATCCTCCCACCTCCCGAGTAGCTGGAACTGCAGGCGTGCGCCACCATGCTTGGCTAATTTTAAAATTTTTCGTAGGTTGTCATAACTATGTTGCCCAGGCTGGTCTCAAACTCCTGGCTTCAAGTGATCCTCCCACCTTGGCCTCCTTAAATGCTGGGATTCCAGGCGTGAGCTGCCCCACCCAGCTGGTAGACTATTGCCCTGATGGTCCTCAGTGACTCTCCCGATATGGATGATCTTCATATCCCCTCCCACACCAGATCTGGACAGGCCTTCAGGCCTGTTTGACAGATAGAATGTGGTGGAAGTGATGCTGCACCGGGTCCTGGCCTTTGGAGACCTGGCAGCTTCCTGCTCTCTGAGAAACTGCCACGCTGTGGGGAGGTCAGGCCATCCTCCTGGAGGGAAAGGCCATGCACACAGCTGCAAGAGTGACCTTCATCAATACCACGTGGAGCAGAAGAACCACCCCAGTGACCCACAGACTCATGAGGAGGAATCAATCACCATCATCTTAAGACACTCAGTAATAGATACTTGAAACTCCCTCCTCCCCATCCCAGCCTTCTCCTCTGGGTCTTCTCCTGCAGTGCACTAGTAAATATTTAACAAGCAGGCTGGGCGTGGTGGCTCATACCTGTAATTTCAGTACTTTGGGAGGCCGAGGTGGGTGGATCATCAGATCAAGAGATCGAGACCATCCTGGCCAACATGTTGAAGCCCCGTCTCTACTAAAAATACAAAGATTAGCTGGGTATAGTGTTATACACCTGTAGTCCCAGCTACTTGGGAGGCTGAGGCAGGAGAATCACTTGAACCCAGGAGGTAGGCGTTGCAGTGAACTGAGATCGTATCACTGCACTCCGGCCTGGGTGACAGAGCAAGACTCCATCTCGAAAAAAAAAGTTTAACAACCAACTCTCTTCAGGGGGTCGAGGGGAACTAATGTGAAGTGTTTGTCAATATCCGTGGTGTAAATATTCTCATCGTGGCTGATGTCAAGCTACCAACATGACATGCTGAACACAGGATTGAGAAGAAATGTGCTCCATCCCTCCAGGCGCAGCCCAAGCTGCAGCCAGCACACCTGGGTTCTCCTCCGCAGCACTCCACAACCCTACAGGGATTTAAGATCAGCAGCTCAGATCATGTGATCAGAAGCTTTGCCACAGAGACACAGAGTTCTGGGCTGGGCCTTATCTCAGGGCATCTGGTGGGTGGAAAGGCCTTGGAGTCATGCCCCAGGCCCTTGTCCTGTTCTCTGGGCCTATTCCCTCCCCTTGAAGTGGTGGAGGCAGAGCCCTCGGCTGAATGGCTGACGCCCGCTCTCCCTCATGTCTAGGCAGCAGGTCTGGGGAGGCAGCAGTCAGGCTGTGTCTGGGCAGGCCAGGGCATAGCCCTATGGCCATGGCGAAGAGCATGTCAGGTAGAGGGAGTTCTGCAAACCCATCAGCTCAGCCCCGGGCTCTATCAGAGGCGGTGGAATGGGCCCTGATGGAGCCTCAGCCCCGGGCCTTAGGGGCAGGCCCTCCAGGTGAAGTCCTGGGGACCCGGTAGCCCTGCTCAGCAGCCCGGGCCCCACCTCAGCAGCGCTGGGAAGTCAAGAAATGGTGAGTGAGGCTGGCAGCGCCTGGAAACGCCCATCACCAGGGCACAGCCCCGGTCCCCACCCTCCCTGCCAAGACTCCAGCAGCTCTCAGCCGTAGACATGATAGTTTCTTGGTCAACCAAATTGTCACATAGGGGTTGCCGCGAAGGTGTTTTGTAGGTGTGAGTCACTTCTGCAGTCATCTGACTGGAGTGAAAGGTGATAACGCTAAATCACATGGCGACACAGTGGGTGGGAAGCCTTAGGCAGCCAGTGAAACGCCTTAGGAGCAGAACGGGGGCTTCCCCGAGGACAAAGAGATCTTGCCCCTGGACTATAGCATCACCTGCTGCCCAAGCACCCAGCTGCCGCCTGCCTTGTGGATTTCCGCCTTGCTCATCCAGCCCCTGCCTTGACTATACAACACACGTACATGCATATCCATGTGTAAACGTGTGTGCGCATGCACACACACCCCCACACACCCCTGTCCTGCAGGTTCCTTTCTTGGTGGGGACCTGCCTGCTCCAGCAGGGGTGCAGAGCCTGTGTAGCCAGTGAGGTCTCAGCAGTGCAAGGCCCCAGGCACAGCCCCTCAGTGCCCTGCCCTTGGCCGTGGCCCCAGGTGTGAAGCAGGACCTCCAGGTGCACGTGCCGGTGCTGTAGTTCCATGGTGTGTGCTGCGGGAACCCTCATCTTCAAGAATGTGTGAACTGTGCCCCCAGTTCTTTCTGTTTCCATGAGGGAGGCCTTGGCTTCCGGAACCCAGAGTCAGAAATTCCCTGGACCTCCTGTGCGGGCCACCCCACCTGGCTCCCTGGCTGTGGGTCCATGGCCTCCATCCTGAGTCGGGACAGGGAGGTCTGAGACTTGGGGAGGAAAGGGGAGAAGCTGGAAGCCAGGCAAGCATGTGCCCCCAAACCAAGCTGGGGCCTTGGGCTGTGGCCGGGAGGAAGGGCAGAGGGTTCGGGAGGGCTGGAACCCAGAAGAGGAAGGAGAGGGGGTTTGGGGAGTGCTGAGGGAAGCTTCCACCAGGGCCCTGAGCAGTTGAGTCATGGGGACACCAACTGGCTGATTTGGGGGCAGATAGATGGGCCACAGGGGTGAAGTGGCCACAGGGGTGACGTGGCAGAAAGAGCACCTCTTTCCGCCCTGACATCTTGGCAGGTGCTGAGAGGTGCAGCTTTGAATTTCATGATCACTGACGGTGGCAAGGGACCCCCACCAAAGGTCTCAGCGGGATGTGGCGATAAGGCTTAGGCACTCAGGCTTCCCCAGACTTTGTGACCTTGGTTGTCTGGTTCCAGGGTCCCCTACCGTGAAAGGGAGGACTTTTCTGGGCCCAGCTCTGTCCATGGGTATCGAGACACAGGGTCTGGGAGAGGCCTCCAGAGCCAGGCACTCAGGGTAGTCACGGTGTGGGGGTTTTGACACTGTTACTCTGACAAACTTTATTTATTGTAGTTCTGATCCCAGGCTGCTGTTGGGCAGTGAACAAACAGCATTGAATTCAGAGTCAGACAAACCTGGGTTCAAGTCCAATCTGCCTCTCAAGCTGTGTGGCCTTTAGCAAATCACTTCTTCCCCTCAGGCCTCAGTTTCCTCATTTGCCATCTCACACTTCACAGCACTGACATTCGGATTCACGGGCTGAGGAAGGTGAAAGCACTGTAAATGCCACTCCGCCCCGGAGCTCTCGTGGAACAGCTGAAATGCAGGTGAGAGGAAATTCAGCATCCTGCTGTCCTCCCACCTCACGTTATTAAAGAGAATTGGGCTGGGCGCGGTGGCTCATGCCAGCACTGTGGGATACGAGGTGGGCAAATCACCTGAGGTCAGGAGTTTGAGACCAGCCTGGCCAACATGGTGAAACCGTCTCTACTTCACATAAAAAATGAGTTGGGTGTGGTGGTACATGCCTGTAATTTCAGCAACTTGGGGGCTGAATCCCTTGAACCTGGGAGGTGGAGGTTGCAGTGAGCCGAGACTCCGCCATTGCACTCCAGCCTGGGTGACAGAGTGAGATTCCATCTCCAAAAAATAAAATCAAATAAAAAATAAAGAGAATTGGTATGCATGTGCACACACGTGGCTTGAGAGCAGGCATAAACACAACAGGTGTGTCGTGGCGACACATACGGGCTGCCTGACACTTGCCATTAAAAGCATGATCCCGACGAACAACTCAACAAAAACCAATGGGCAAAAGAATCCACCAGACACTTCACGAAGGAAGATACTGTTTACAGAAGGCCGAAGTCAGCATGTGCATCGGTTCCACTTCATTAGTCGTCAGGGAGATACAAATGAAACCCACAGTAACAAGCTGCTTCCACCCCCTAGAACGGTGAAGATGACAGCTGGTGCGGCCACGGCATGTGCTGGGAGGAGCGGGGACCTGAGGCTCTTACACACCGCCACTGGGGGTGCACAAGGGTGGGGCTGCTGTGAAAGAAAGTTTGGTGACTTGTTATAAAGTTAGGAGTGGCCCAGCAATTCCACTCCTGTGTTGTATCCATAACAAATGAGAGTATATGTCCACACAAAGACTTGAACACGAGTCTTCATGGAGGCTTTATGCCTAAACGTCAAAAACTGGAAGCAGGCCAAGCGTACACGAGCAGATGAACGTAGCAGCAAAGGCAGCATCGGGCAGGTGACAATGATGGTGGCTGGTGGGCCCACGGGAGTGTTAGAGGAACCCCTGCTTTCCAGGCCTGGTTTGACAAAACAACACTGGAGTGAGTGCACCAGGTGCGGTGGTGACGCCTATAATCCCAGCACGTTGGAGGCCGAGGAGGGAGGAGTGCTTGAGCCCAGGAGTTTGAGACCAGCCCTGACAACATAGTGAGACCCCATCTCTATGCACACACAAAAATTAGCTGAGCATGATGGCACACACCTGCAGTCCGAGCCACTTGAGAGGCTGAGGTGGGAGGATCGCTTGAACCTGGAGGCTGTGCACCACGACAATCGAGCAAGACCCTGCTTAAAAAAAAAAACAAAAACAAGGCTGGGCGCGGTGGCTCAAGCCTGTAATCCTAGCACTTTGGGAGGCCGAGGCGGGTGGATCACAAGGTCAAAAGATCGAGACCATCCTGGTTAACATGGTGAAACCCCGTCTCTACTAAAAAATACAAAAAATTAGCTGGGCATGGTGGTGCGTGCCTGTAATCCCAGCTACTCAGGAGGCTGAGGCAGGAGAATTGCCTGAACCCAGGAGGCGGAGGTTGCGGTGAGCCGAGATTGCGCCATTGCACCCCAGCCTGGGTAACAAGAGTGAAACTCCGTCTCAAAAAAAAAAAGAAAAAAAGGAAAGGGTGGGATGTAGCAGCTCACACCTCTAATCCCAGCACTTTGGGAGGCTGAGGCTGGTGGATCATAAGGTCAGGAGACCAAGACCATCCTGGCTAACATGGTGAAACCCCATCTCTACTAAAAATACAAAAAATTAGCCAGGTGTGGTGGCACACAACTGTAGTCACAGCTACTTGGGAGGCTGAAGCGGGAGAATCGCTTGAACCCAGGAGGCGTAGGCTGCAGTGAGCCGAGATCGCACCACTACACTCCAGCCTGGGCGACAGAACAAGACTGTCTCAAAATAAATAAATAAATAAATAAATAAATAAATAAGACAAATAAA
This sequence comes from Callimico goeldii, assembly GCA_963573925.1. Classification (NCBI taxonomy): domain Eukaryota; kingdom Metazoa; phylum Chordata; class Mammalia; order Primates; family Cebidae; genus Callimico; species Callimico goeldii. The sequence continues at coordinate 30,838 of CAUYOR010193379.1, forward strand.
ACGCCTATGAGAAAGAAAACGAGAGGAAGGGAGCGGGAATGATCGCTGGGTGGGGGATCCAAGTGGCCCTGCTTCACACCTGCCTGGATTTACTTACACCCCACTACACCCCATCCCTACCCTTTGCCCCCGACAGAGGGGCAGACAGGCCTGGGAGCAGCTGGGAAGCCCCTTATCCCACAGTCTAATTTCAGGTTGAGGTGGCTGCTTTCCTAGAATTTTTCTCCAGGACCCAGAGCCAGGCCCTCTCTTCTCCCACCCCGTTACTGATTAATTCAAGTTAACCTTGACCTGGCTGAATCAACCTATCTGCCTGGTGACAATGGCTCTTTCCCTCCTCTCCCTCTCGTACACTCTGCAGAAAGAAGCCGGGGCCCTGGGGACTCCCACCCTGGGAAAATGGAGAGCAGTGAGTGGGTTTTGATTCCAGCTCTGCGGGGCCCCTAGGCAATTCCGACCTCTCCTCCTAGCCTTAGTTCCTTATATGTCAACTGGAGATCACAGCCTAGAGTCTCCTTTCTAGTCTTGGAGTGAAAGTCCCTAGTAGCACCAAGGGGTGCTTAGCCCGGCGCCCCGCACATACTGAGCGCTCCGTACACTTGAACTGTATTTTTTCTTTTTTGAGAAAGAGTCTCACTGTTGTTGCCCCCAGGCTGGAGTGCAATGGCGCGATCCCGGCTCACTGCGACCTCTGCCCCCACCCTGCCGCCCCGCCCCGGGTTCCAGTGATTCTCCTCCTTCAGCCTCCCGAGTAGCTGGGGTTACAGGCACCCACCACCACACCCAGCTAATTTTTGTATATTTAGTAGAGACGGGGTTTCACCATGTTGGCCAGGCTGGTCTCGAACTCCTGATGAACTGCATTTTTATTTTTGCTAACACCCGCGTCTTCTCCCCTAGCCTTGCTTGGGTGACGGCCCTACCAGGCCTCCAAGCTGGGCTTCTCCCTTCTTCTCATTCCCTGAATTCACCTGCTGGCCAAGCCCCTGCCTGGAACCTCCCAGCTCATCCTCCCTCTCCACCGCTGTGATCTCTGTCCTGACCTCTGCCCCGGCCTCCTCATCAGCCTGTTTATTCCGCAGCAGCTGGGGACTCTATTTTTACTTTATTCTTTTAAAAGCAGGGTCTGGCCCTGTCGCCCAGGCTGGAGTGCAGTGGTGCGATCACAGCCCACTGTGGCCTCAAACTCCTGTGCTCACATGATCCTCCTGCCTCAGCCTCCCAAGTAGCTGGGATTACAGGTGCACATCACCATGCCTGGCTTGGGGGTTCCTTTTCTAAAACCCACCTTTGGGCCAGGTGCGGTGACTCATGGCTATAATCCTGGCATTTTGGGAGGCCGAGACAGGTGGTTCACTTGTGGCCAGGAGTTCAAGACTAGCCTGGCCAACATGGTGAAAGCCTGTCGCTACTAAAAATACAAAATTAGCCAGGCGTGGTGGTGGGTGCCTGTAACCCCAGCTACTCGGGAGGCTGTGGCAGGAGAATCACTTGAACCTGGGAGGCGGAGGTTGCAGAGAGCTGAGATCATGCTATTGCACTCAGCCTGGGCGACAGAGCGAGACTGTCTAAACAACAAGAAAAACCCCACCTTTGTATTCCTTTGACAATCATCATGTATAACACGCGAATGTGCACATGTTCACAAACACCTATGAGATGCCGGTGGTGGCATCTTATCTATTTCATGTACTTTAACCCTTGTTTATGCCACATGCCATAGGTGGTATCATTGCCCCATTTTACAGATGAAGAAACAGAGGCTTCCGCTGTTTGTCCAAGTTCCTGCAGCTGGTAAGTGCCGACATCTGAACTCAGGCAGCTGGGCTCTGTAGCGCGTGTGCTCTTAAACTGCATGAGTTCTCAACTGCTGCAGCAACAGATTCCTGCACATTTGGTGGGCTAAAACATGTTCATTCTCTTACAGTTCTGGAGGTCAGAAGTGTAAAATCGAGGTGTCAACAGGATTGCGTTCCTTTCTGGAGGAAACAGGTTCACCTGTTTCCTTGCCTTGTTCATCGTCTAGGAGCCACCTGCATTCCATGGCTCGTGGCCCGTTCCTCAGAATCACTGCAGCCTCTGCCTTTGTCACTGCGCCTCCTTCTCTAACTCTGACCCTCCCACCTCCCTCTTATAAAGACCCCTGTGACAATATTGGGCATGCCCAGATCATTCAAGATGATCCCCCAATTTTAAGAACCTTAATCCCACTCACGAAGTCCCTTTTGCCATGTGACAGAATACATCCACAAGGCCTTGGGATTCAGATGTGCACATCTTTCTTTTTTGTTTTTTGAGACAGGGTCTCACTCTGTCACTCAGGTTGGAGTACAGTGGTGTGATCACAGTTTGCTACAACCTCCGCCTCCTAGGTTCAAGCAATTCTCCTGCCTCAGCCTCCTGAGTAGCTGGGATTACAGGTGCCCACCACCACGCCCAGCTAATTTTTCTATTTTTAGTAGAGATGGGGTTTCTCCATGTTGGCCAGGCTGGTCTCGAACCCCTGATGAGTGATCCACCTCCACCTCCACCGCTGTGATCCCAAAGTGCTCCACCTCCACCTTGGCTTCCCAAAGTGCTGGGATTACAGGCATGAGCCACAGCACTCGGCTGGATGTGCACATCGTTCAGGGGACCATGACTCAGCTGACCGCAGCGTGCACTTGGAGTCAAACATCTCTCTCTGGCCATGCTCCTCCCCTGTTTTACATTCCTCCATGGCTCTCGTGGACCCCCGAATGAAGCCCCATGTGCCTGCCTGTCTGTAGGACTCTGTCAGCTTCTCTTGCCTTCCTCCTGCCCCCCTCCAGTCTTGCAAGCCATCCCAGCCTTCCCCACCTTGTTCATGTAACTTCCCCAGTCGGCAATGCCTCCCACTTCCTTCTTGGTCTGACCAGGCTATGTATGCATCTGGGCCCCAGCTATATTTGTTTCTGCTTACAGGAAGACTTCGCCCCAGCCCCGTTCCTTGCCGCTGTACAGTGCTTGTGGCCTTCAGCAAGGAAGGCATGGCCGAGCTCCAAAAGGCATTGTGGGTGCTGTAGTTGAAGGGCGGGTGGGCAGGGGGTGGAGACCCACCTTGGGAGCCTGCTCTTACGCATGTGCACAAGTGGATCTCGAATTCCGCAGTCGCCCCTCGAGATTCAGGGCTGGTCCCTTAGATGTCAGGTTGAGGCCGTAAAGCCGGGCGCTGTGTCAAGCCACTGGCACCTGTTATTGTATGTGAGATACTCAACAAACTTAGGAGGCCCCATGTTACGTGCAAGGAAACAGTGGGCAAGCCAGTGATCAAGGGTCACACAGCAAATGCCAACAGGCTGAGAGGTTTGGTCCCAGACAGTCTAGCTACAGAGCAGTAATGAGCAGTCAGTGGCTGGCTTTGAGCCCTGAGTCCCCCACTCACTCATTAGCTGTGTGACCTCAAAAAGGTTTCTTGGGGTTGGGCACGGAGGCTCCCATCTGTGATCCCAGCACTGTGCGAGGCCCAGGTGGGCGGACTGCCTGAGGTCGGGAGTTTGACACCACCCCGACCACCATGGAGAAACTCCGTCTCTACTAAAAATGCAAAATTAGCTAGGCGTGGCGATGTATGCCTGTAATTCCAGCTACACAGGAGGCTGAGGCAGGTGAATTGCTTGAACCCAGGAGGCAGAGGTTTCAGTGAGCGGAGATCGAGCCATTGCACTCTAGCCTGGGCAACAGGAGTGAAACTCCATCTCAAAGAAAAAGAGAAAAAGAAAAAAAAGGGCTTTATACCCTGCGTTCATAGGCTTGTTAACAGATTCAAATCCACGGGAGCCTTAATATACAGTGCGGCACAGCCCTCACTCTGCACTATCTCCTATTATCATTTTTTCTTTTCTTGAGATGGGGTCTCGCTATGTTGCCCAGGCTGGTCTTTAACTCCTGGGCTGGAGTGATACTCCTGCATCAGCCTCCTGAGTAGCTGCAGTTACTCCAGGCACTTTTCACCGTGCCCGATGAGCTTGTTATTACTGTGTTTGAGATGGAGTCTTGCTCTGCTGCACCAGGCTAGAGCGCCATGGTGCAATCTTTGCTCACTGCAACCTCTGCCTTTCTGGCTCAAGTGATTCTCCCATTTCAGCCTCCTGAGTAGCTGGGATCACAGTTGCCCGCCACCACACCAGAATAATTTTTTTTTTTTTGAGACAGAGTTTCGCTCTTGTTACCCAGGCTGGAGTACAATGGCGCGATCTCGGCTCACCGCAACCTCTGCCCCCTGGGTTCAGGTAATTCTCCTGCCTCAGCCTCCTGAATAGCTAGGATAACAGGCACGTGCCATCATGCCCAGCTAATTTTTTGTATTTTTAGTAGAGACGGGGTTTCACCATGTTGACCAGGATGGTCTTGATCTCTTAACCTCGTGATCCACCCGCCTCGGCCTCCCAAAGTGCTGGGATTACAGGCGTGAGCCACTGCGCCCGGCTCAAAGTTCTTAATCTTCTAGCAATAACTCTATTATTTCAAAAGCCCCATGTAAAGATATTTACAACTTCAAAAGGCTGTACTCCCAAGAAAAGACTAATAAAACTCTGCAAAGAACCTGCCAGTTCTACTCTGAAAGTAGTCTGGGAAGGAGTTTTGCATCTACAAGTCAGAACTTTTGTTTGGGGTAGATTGCCCAGATGATGGCAGGCATTTCTGTCAGAATACAGACATGCTAGCATCCTCCCCCAAAGCACCCCAGATTCTGAAGAGAAGAGGCATCAACATGTCTTCTCTGTGAGAAAGCACCAGACTAGGTACTTTCACATATTCAGCTGAACCACATGGAACTGCCATTTTTCTTATTTTCTCTCTACAGCCTTGTGAGGTAGACATTATTATCCTCAGTTTGCAGATGAGGAAACATGGCCAAGAAAGGTTAAAAAGCCTCTGCAAGGCCACACAGCTGCTCAGTGTAAGTCAGGGTTTGTGTGCAAAAGCCTTCCAGCTTTGAATGCAGTGCTCTTGCCTCCACACCAGTGTGCCACAAAAGAGGGGTTGCAGAGACCTGGCTTCCTGGAATTGGCCCATTGCTCTAAAACCCTGAAAATGATCCTGGCCTGGTTTACGGAGGCAATCTGGTATCCAAGCTAGACATAGGTGGAAACTAAATCTGGAAGCAACTGTTTCCTCAGCCAGTCCCTTTTCCCGGCTTGCTGCCACACATTGTCCTCTAGGAGAGGCTGCTCTGATGTCCACTCTAGTCTCTTGTGAGTCCAAGATAACACCTGTGGCCATGCCTATAAACAGAGCAAGCTAAACCAGAGCCTGTCTTTTTTTTTTTCCCTCTGTGGCAAGGGGGCAGAACTCCCAAGAGGAAAGGATTATAGGCAGATGAATGAGTTTGAAAGGAAAAGATTCTGACTTGAGATTTTTTTTTCTAAGAGACAGGGTTTTACTCTGTCACTCAGGCTGGCATGCAGTAGCATGATCATAGTTCACTGCAGCCTCTGCCTCACAGGCTCAAGCAGTCCTCCCACCTCAGCCTCTCAAGTACTTAGGACTAGAGGCTCACACCATCACACCTAGCTAATTTAAAACAATTTTTTTGGCGGGGGGGACAGGGTCTCACCATCTTGCCCAGGCTGGTCTCAAACTCCTGGGCTCAAGCAGTCCTCCTGTCTCAGCCTCCCAAAGTGCTGGGATTACAGGTATGAGCCACTGCACCCAGCTGAGATTTTTTTAAAGGCCCAGAGATTATCTTCTATGTACTACAGAAATTGCATGTAGTATCTTCATAAATGCCTATTGCTCTCTCTCTCTTTTTTTTTTAGCCATCAGCATTGATTTGAAAAAAACTGCCAAATCACCCACTCTATAAAATTCCTAAAATAAAAATTTTCATTCAGCTTTCTTGCTTAAATTGGTTGGCCATCTGTTTCTGGGAGATATAAAAAAGGCACAGCCAGGTGTCGTGGCTCACACCTGTAATCCTAGAACTTTAGGAGACTGAGGCAGGCAGATCACGAGGTCAGGTATTCAAGACCAGCCTGGCAAAACCCAGTCTCTACTAAAAAAATACAAAAATTAGCTGGGTGTGGTGGCAGGCACCTGTAGTGGGAGGTAAGGCAGGAGAATTGCTTGACCCTGGGAGTTGAAGGTTGCAGTAAGCTGAGATCACACCACTGCACTCCAGCCTGGGTGACAGAGTGATACGTTGTCTCAAAAAAAGAAAAAAAGTCATAAGGTGAAACAAAGGCCATAACTCAAAAGCTCTTTCAAAGTGTCCTTGAGCAAAACTATTAACCTTTTTGGGCCTTACACCCTTGCCTGAAATGAGAAGAGTAATTGTGTTTATTTATTTATTGCAAAATATTTGTTGAGCATCTAATGTGAGCCAGCCCTAACCCCACGAGCAGGCTTTTGGAGTTTATCTGGTTATTATTAAAAAATGATTTGTGCTGATGAAATACCATGTTGGTATCTACCACAGTGTTCAATGCACATACCTCTGACCCACTTCCAGGACAATGTCCTACAGAAACACTTGCATGTGTGCACAGAGACTACACACAGACTATCACAGTATTATTCGTAATAGCAAAAAGACTGTAGACACTCTAAATGTCAGGGACACCATTAATCAATTAAAAGGAACAGGCCGGGCATGCTGGCTCACACCTGTAATCCCAGCACTTTGGGAGGCAGAGATGAGTGGATCACCTGAGGTCAGTAGTTCAAGACCAGCCTGGCCAACACAGTGAAACCCTGTCTCTACCAAAAATATAAAAATACCTTGGCATTGTGGTGCTCACCTATAATCCCAGCTACTCGGGAGACTGAGGCATGAGAATCACTTGAACCAGAAGGCAGAGGCTGCAGTGAGCCGAGATCGCACCACTGCACTCCAACCTGGACGACAGAGCGAGATTCTGTCTCAAAAAAATAAATAAATAATGCTAGTCTATGCAGAGATTTTAAAAAAATAGATAAATAAATAAATAAATAATAAAAATAAAAAATAGAAAAAGTCTCTGATTAAAAGGGGGAAACACATTTTTAAAATAGACTATGATTTCATTTAGGTAAACCATCAAAAAAAGGACTCTAATTGAATATATATATATATATATTTATTTATAAATGCATAGAAAAAGTCTGAACACCAAACTATTAACAGTGGTTGCTTCTAAGAAGGCAGGTGGGTTAGAGTGGGTTTCACTTTTTATCTAGATTCTTTTACCCTTATGTTTTTACTCTAACTCATATTGTTGAAACATTTTATAGCAAGATTATTTAATTTTCATATTTCTAAAAATAATTTAAAAATTTTAAATGCCTTATAAGTTAAGAACAAACAGGACAAAGTCAATTTAAGCTTTAGGCTCTGCTCATTCTTGGACTGATAGTGCTTATCTCTGAGACTGAAGTTGAAGTCAGATGCTATGGATCCTCACAACCCAAGATAACCCTGTGAACTCCAGGGAGGAAAGGGTTATAGGGAGAAAACAACACATTGCAAAGATGTTTACAGAAGTAGCCATTCTGCCCTGGCAGGCCCCCTGTGCTCCTTCTCTGTGACTCTCCAAAGGGAGAAGGTGAGAAGAGGGAACATGGAGGTGTACTCCCTGCCCGATGGGTTCTTGCCGCACCTGGTTCTGACAGAAGGGAGGCCTTTGGAAGGCACTTTCACGAGGTGCCCAACTCTGAGTCAGCACATTGCTGAACAGAACTAGGTCCACCAAGAGGAAATGTCCAGTGACTAACCCCACCACTGTGCTGGGCCTTACTGTAATCAAAAGGATGTTGGCTCAGGAGGGTGGGAGTAATGAAAACAGTCTGGAGACTTGGCCTTTCTGCGAATGTGGGGAAGTTAGTGAAGCAACCGGCTAAGCATTGACAAACAAGGAGGGCAAGAATGCCGCCTCCGGCGGAAGGAGCCCCATTGTCCTGTCGCCCTGACTCTTCCTTGCTTCTCACACAGAGGGGGCCACAGCCAGCGAGTACAAAGCTCTGATGACTGAGCTCAAGATCTTGACCCACATTGGCCACCATCTGAACGTGGTTAACCTGCTGGGAGCCTGCACCAAGCAAGGAGGTAATGGAGAAGGGGAGGGCCCGCTCCATCTCCCCCTGCACAGGCTGGGAGAACAGTTCTCTGCTGTACAGCTCCTCCCCAGCACTGTGCTTCCTCACCAGGAAAACGGCCTCCTTAATAGCTCCGGAAGAAACAGCTCGTGCATCTACAGAAGGGTGCTCCCATAATTGCCTTCCCTGTGCAGTTAAAGATTCTGAAAAGGACTCCCTTTTAAATCTCCTTCCACAGGGTCTAGGCCAAGCAGAGGGCACTTTTCTCTCAGGATGGGTTTGAAGGAGTGTGGCCAGAGCCAAGGTAGAAGGTTGCATATTCCTTGAGGCTTCACCTAAAAGAATGAATGAATCACTACTGGTAGGATCCCAGGAGGAGGTGATGCTGGGACCCTTCCCTCCAGATCCACCATGCAGACAGACCTTACCCATGGGGGCAGGGACAGAGCTGTGCCTTATTATAAAGGGCTCCAGCATGTCGCAGACGTTTCTTTCCGTATGGCAGGGTTAGGGCTTGAGAGTAGATGTGTGATCGTTGTTTGAGCCAGCGAGGTGCAAAGGAGCTGTGCACGCCGATGCTTTCCCCAGCTCTCAACAGAGGTAGCAGGGATGAAGGATAGCTGGGGAAGACCTATCTGCTAGGGGCGGAGGTGGCCAGAAAGAGTCAGAGGGACCTAGACACGGCCCCGCCTGGTTTTCTATCATCCCCGGGTAAGGTTTTCTCAAGTTCTCTGTCGTGGCAATCTCATTCTGTTTGCCTCAACTCTGCGTCTGTAAAACTGACCAGGGATAATGAGACAACCTACCTTAATGTGCGGCCGTCAGCTCCTCGGTGCAGCCGGGCGCCAACATAGAAGCCCCTCCTGACGAGGGCGGCTGGACTCCAGGCAGGAGCCGAGCTCTGCGGCATCCACCGCCGTAGAGGCGAGACGTGAGAGTCTGAAATCAACTTCCCATTCCGGAACCTAGGGGTATGAGATGCTGTCAGGGTTTCTAGCATGTCCTCATAGTAAGAGAAAACCACTCCACCAGAACCAGCCCCGCCTTCTGCAAGGCACGAAAAAGAACAAGCGGATGGATGCTGCTGGACTCCCGGCATGCCCTGGGCGGCGGCTGGTGAGGCAGCTTCGGGGTCACTCCCCTTTGGCCCGGAAGTGGTCCTGTCTAGTGGGTTGCATGCCCAGCCCGGGCGTGCAGTGGAAACGCAGGACAGGGGAGAGGAGGCCTTCAGGGCACCACATGGGCTCCACAGTGCAGCTGGACTTCCTTCCCAACTCTCTTGCTTCCTTCAGACCGGGGTCGGGTCGGCAAACCAAGGTCAGCCTGTGAACTTAGAATGGTTTGACCTTTTTAAATAGTTGGGGGAAACACATTTAAAAATATTTCGTTACAGGCCAAGGCAGGTGGTTTACGAGGTTAAGAGATCGAGACCATCCTGGTCAATATGGTGAAACCCTGTCTCTACTAAAAACACAAAAAATTAGCTGGGCACGGTGGCACGTGCCTGTAATCCCAGCTTCTCAGGAGGCTGAGGCAGGAGAATTGCCTGAACCCGGGAGGCGGAGGTTGCGGTGAGCCGAGATCGCGCCATTGCACTCCAGCCTGGGTAACAAGAGCGAAACTCCGTCTTAAAAAAAAAAAAAAATCATTACATGAAATTCAAATTTCTGTATTTCTGTGTTCAGAGTTTTTCTTGGAGCACAGTCATACTTGTTTGGTTTTTTCCAGGCTACTAAGGCAGAACTGAATAGTAGCTCGTTGGTTTGCAAAGCCTAAAATGTTTGTTTACTAGCTGGACCTTTACGAGCAGAGTTTGCCGACCCCTGCTTTAGGTCCTATGGGAAGCTCCAAGGCAAATTGCCCAGACGCTGCTGGGGAGAGACGGCCAGGTAGCCGCCTCTGCCCTGGGAGGGAGGAAGGAGCTGCTCAGTAGTCCCGGGATTGGTGTGACAGTGACCAGAAGCCCCTCTCCTTGGAAGGGTCTGGCTAAGAGGCGGGGGGCTGGCTTTTGCCTCTCCCCTCCTCAAAGGTATTTTGTCCTTCTAATCTTTTCTCTCTAATGCTTCTGCACTGTCCCCACCTCTATTTTTTTTTTTTTTCGATTTCAGTTGTATTCTTTAAACTCCTTCTTAGGTTAATCTGAAAAAGTCACTCTATTCATGCGCCTCTTATCCCTAAATCGCATCCCTCGGCCCCACTAATACATAGGGGGGTTGGTTTGAGGTTTCTCAGGCAGGCCGAGGGCTGGCAAATGGCTGACTGTGGTGTGGCTGAGCATGAGCATGTGATGTTTTGGCTGCAGGGCCGCTGATGGTGATTGTTGAATACTGCAAATACGGAAATTTATCCAACTACCTCAAGAGCAAACGTGACCTATTTTTTCTCAACAAGGTAAGGATTTTAAAAGTTGGAATTTTTTTAAAGATAGCAATGAGTTTTCATTTAGGCTGTAGCAGCGTAAAGCAAGAGAAACCTATATTCTGTTAATGATTAAGCTTAAAACTCAATCTCTGCTTCTTCTTTTTTCAAGTTTTTTTTCCCCCCGCTAATCTGTTACACTCTAGTGTGGCTAGCGCGGAGAATCATTTGATCCCTGTGTGCATATGCGGCCATAATTGGAGAGTAAATCTAGCTACCTATCTAAATATCTGTCAATAATTTTCTCTCTCACTCCCCATGTATGTGTGTATATGTATGTACATGCAAACATACATACCCAGGTCATTTATTTCTTTAAGGAAGATACTAGCTAATATAATTGTCTCCATTTATTAGGTTAGATTTTGACTAAGGCTAAATCAACTGAGTGACTTGTACAATCAGCAGTAGACCAACGATGGGGCCAGAGCCAGAAATCATCTTTCCTACCTACTGCCCTTTCTCCCACTTCCTGACACCCTCACTACTCCTGTCATCTCTACATATACTCTGAACCAGCCTTATCACTAAATAAAAGCTGTGTAGTAAAAGTAACACATGGATTCCAGCCCTAAGGGCAAACAAGGTTTAAAAGAGATTATTGGGCCAGACATAGTGGCTCACGCCTATAATCCCAGCACTTTGGGAGGCTGAGGCAGGTGGATCACGTGAGGTCAGGAGTTCTAAACCAGCCTGGCCAACATGGCAAAACTCTGTCTCTACTAAAAATACAAAAATTAGCCGAGCATGGGTCGCACACGCCTGTAATCCCAGCTGTTAGGGAGGCAGAGGCAGAAGCTTTAACCTGGGAGGCATAGGTTGCAGTGAGCTGAGATCACACCACTGCACTCCAGGCTGGGTGACAGAGTGCAACACATCTCAAAAAAAAAAAAAAGTTGAATGGAGGGGAAATAATTTACTAAAGCTTTGCCAGTGTGACATATGGTACCAATACCGTGTCCTTCTCTGAGCTGAAGAAGTCCAGGGGATAGTGATTCAACATTATTAGCCAGTAATCAGCAACGCTGGTGATGAATCCATATAGCATGATGGTTAAACATTGAGACTCTGGGATCAGACTTCCTGGATTTAAATCCTGTCTCTACTCCCCATGAAATCTGAAAATGCAAATTACTCACCTATCTGTTTCAGTTCCCTCATTTACTAAATAAAGCTTATAATAGAATCCAGGTGATGGGATTGTTGGGAGAATAAAAATCTCTCAGTTAAACATTTAATAAATGTTAATCATCACCATCACCACCACTGTCATCATCATCATCATCATCATCATTGACCTACTAAGAGAGAAAAATTGGGTGAGTCCAACTTCGTGCCACTGATCTACATGGTGGATAAAATGTCTGTAATCCAAGAATGATGCACATCTTTGTAATGTGGGCAAGAATCTTCACACACAAATAAGAACCACTGGACAGCTGGCCGATTATCTCATCCCTCAAACTTTGATCTAACCAAAGACACAGATGTTCTACCAGGCAGGCAATATATGTAAGAACATCATTTTCCTCAGGTTTCAGTCAGGTCCTTAATAATTGTAATCTTTTTTTTTTTTTTTTTTTGAGAAAGAGTTTCTCACGGTCACCCAGGCTGGAGTACAGTGGCTCCATCTCAGCTCACTGCAACCTCTGTTTCCTGGGTTCAAGTGATCCTACTGCCTCAAGCCTCCAAACTAGCTGGGATTACAGGAACCTACCACCATGTCCAGCTATTTTTTGGCCAGGCTGGTGTCAAACTCCTGACCTCAGGTGATCTACCTGCCTCAACCTCGCAAAGTGCTGGGATTACAGGTGTGAGCCATCATGCCTGACCTAGTAATTAGAATCGTGAAGCTGAAACAGATCTTTGTGATCAGTTGGTTCATACTCACAGGCTGTAGATGTGCTCAGAGAAGTCAAGTGATTGGCTTAAGGACACACACTTACCATGAGGTGAAGTCAGGAGAAGAAAGAACTCAGCTCTCTTGATGACTCCTCCACTGCTTTTTCTGTGCACCACACAAAATAAAGTGAAAAAAGCACAAGAAAAGGTGGAAAGTGGTGCCTTGGGTTGAGGGCAGCACAAATTCCCCTTAGCCCTGAAATTTTGGACTGGCTTCAGGAAGAGCTAAGCCAGCAGAATACCCTAGGGACCTGGGCAGGATGGAACGTTTGGGTTTGTGCGTCCTTTGTTTTGAAGAGTTTGCTTCCTTCTCTGGCTATATTTAATGATTCGCCTCCCTGTGCAACTTGGTGGAGTTTAGTGTTTTTGTGGAAAATCCATGGCTGTCTTCATATTTGGAAGATAAAGAGAAGGTAAAGGAAAGACAGAACCAAAAGGCTAAATTGAAAATGGAATACTTCATTTTCCAGATAAATCAACTGAGATCCTTAAATATGGTTTGTAATAAATTCACTGTATTCTGTCAGAGTCCCAAGAGTTCAGTAAATTACCTTTATTTAACAAAAATGGTACTGATAAGCAAAGCTGAGTATACCTTTGATTGAGAGTCAGGAAGGGAGAGAGGGAGCCAGAATTTTGGCCCTTGGAGACGTGCCTAGGCTGTGACTTCTGGGTGGTGTGGGGAAGAAGCTGCCCTGGAAGAGATTACACATGCAGAGACCTGAGTGAACCTGTGGAACATTTTTCTCCCTGCTCTATTGCCAGCACTTTCTCTGGTGCCTTATGTCCCGCAAAGGAGCTTGTGAAAAATAAAGTTGCAGTCCCAACTGAACAGAATCCAATATAACTGCATTGTAGAAACACAATAACAAATAGTGAAGGTCTTTACCTGCCCTGAGGTGGGTTACCTGCAATGGCAGTGGGTATTCACTCTGAGGCCTGCCTCCCTCTGCAAGACCAGAAGGTCTCTTTTCAGGGGCTGGGAACCTTGGTGCCCTCTCAGCTTTTAGACTAGATTAGGGCTGTCCCTCCTGAAGTTCCCTCCCTCTGTACTCTGCTTGCTCCCACTGTGCCCTCTAGTGGAGGGATCACTCTTGCTCTGTGACATTTCTAGAAAAACCAAGGAAGGATGGGGGTGGCGGGTTAATCCTAGCACTGCCAACACTGCGCAAGTGGATCAGAGGTAACCGCTGAACTCCAGTCCCTCTCAGCTTCTGCCTCAGTATTGCAGTCGGACAGAATCAAGGCTAGGATCATGGTATGGTCATAATGCCACTGAAAGTGCTAGGCTTTTAGAGTGTCATAGTTACTAGATGAATTACAAAAGGCAATACAAATCTTTTCTGGTTTCACATGGACACCCAGAACCAACAACTCCTTTCCTATGAGTCATAAAATAATAGCATAATAGAGATTTTCAGAAGAGGATAATGAAACTAGTAAGATGACTTGCCCAAAATTGCATGATTAAACCAGGCACAGTGGCTCAAGCCTGTAATCCCAGCACTTTGGGAGGCTGAAGCAGGTGGATCACAAGGTCAGAGGTTCGAGACCAGCCTGACCAACATGGTGAAACCCTGTCTCTACTTAAAAAATACAAAAATTAGCCAAGCATGGTGATGCACACCTGTAATCCCAGCTACTTCGGAAGCTGAGGCAGGAGAATCGCTTGAACCCGGGAGGCGGAGGTTGCGGTGAGCTGAGAGTGCCCCATTGCACTCCAGCCTGGACAACTTAGTGAGACTGTCTCAAAAAAAAAAAATTGCATGATTAATGGAAGAGCCAGATGAACCAGGGCTAGGATGTGCAGTCCAGGATAAAAGACCATTACTACCCTTGTTGGGATCAAACTGTATCTTTGTTTTGAATGGAAGAGAAAAATCACCAATGTCCGTGTTCCCTCCTTCCCCAAGGAAACCTGAGAAACTGCCAACTATAGTCTTCTCTTATAACTCGTAGAGATGACAGAGTGAAGCCCCGAGCACACTGGGGATCCTCTCCTCTCACCGATGTCATCCTTCACATGATGGCGTGTGGTGTGGTTAAGAGCATAGACGTGGGTATCAACCAATCCTGGGTTCAAGCTTTGCTGTTTATTAGCTGCATGTGAATTTGATTACTTCTCTGAACCTGTTTCTCCATGTATTAATAAGAACTACTTCATAAAATTGTTGGAAACATTAAACAAGAAATGTACCTAAAGCTTTTAATATACTGGCTCACACAGTGTAAGCATTCAGTAAATATCTGCCACTAAAATATATATGTATATTTTTTTTTTTTTTTTGAGACAGAGTTTCACTCTTGTTACCCAGGCTGGAGTGCAATGGCGCCATCTCGGCTCACTGCAACCTCCGCCTCCTGGGTTCAGGCAATTCTCCTGCCTCAGCCTCCTGAGCAGCTGGGATTACAGGCACGCGCCACCATGCCCAGCTAATTTTTTGTATTTTTAGCAGAGATGGGGTTTCACCATGTTGACCAGGATGGTCTCAATCTCTTGACCTCATGATCCAC